>JACXGK010000576.1:34935-81783 GCA_016801125.1 Novumbra hubbsi
GGGGAGAGATGAGGAGGAAGGGGGAATCAATGGTCCCCGCAGCAAATAAAGCTGTGACATCACTGTTTGGGTAAGAGGACCATTGTGGCCCGAAGGCACTACACATTACCAAAGGAATGGATAATCACAGAACACTGGGCACCCTGAATGACATCCCAAAGGAGAAAAAACAAATCACCAAGGGAGAAAGGAGCCCAAAAGATGGCTGCACAAAGCCTCCTGGGCTCCGGAGAGGAGGACGAGACCCAGACAGGGGTGTATTGTACCCTCTGACGGGTGGGAGTTTGAAGGGATTTCTGTCTGCTCGCTCGCCCACCTCGCGAGGCCACCATTTTGGTTTGAGATATCCGATGTATTGATCGACAAACAAACAAAACCGGCATAGAAGTGGAAGACGTTTCGTGCCTTGTTAGCGGTGTTATTTTAGGATCCAGGAGGGGGCGGAACCAAGAGCCTTGTGCAACTTCTAGGGCATTGGGTTCTGGACCGTGTGTGGACAAGACATGAGGAGAGCGTCAACGTTTTGAATGGAGATGATCACAGCGCCTCTTTGTGAGTCGAAATGCAATGTTTAATTGCATTCTTTATCTCTAGGTGATATTAAAAAGGAGGTCACAGGCCTCACTAGGAGAATTCCAACAAAGAGCTTCGTCTCCTCAGTGGCTGAACCCAGAAAAAATTTGAATCAGAAGTCTTTCAAGTCAGATGCTTTAATAGGAAACAAGTAGGTTTCATAAAAATACTGCAGAATTAGTTGCTCGCTGCCTGGGAAGAGCTTTACAGGGGAATGGAAAGCAACAACACTGGCTCATGAATAAATCACAATGGAGAAACAAAAATATACAATTAAGCATGACCTATTAATAGTACCTACACCGAGACAGGTGCAGGAAAAGACTGGGTTATTAGGGTGGAGTACAGAATTTGTTGCAGGGGTTTGAGACGGAGACCGAAACACGGGAGAACCGCTAGTCCTCAACACACAGGGACATACTTCCTAAAAATGGAACTTGGGACTGAAGTCTTCGCTCGGTAATCAACATAATGCACAATAGACAAGTATCCTTGACAGTCAGCTCAAAGGCCAATAAACGAATGACTGTAGTACGCTTCATACCGAAGGTTACACTTGCACACTGCCAGGTTTGTAATAAATACCAAGGTTTGTGGTGTCAATAAACAGCATGTTTAATGAACGACGGAATCCCCTGAGCTGGTCCATTTAGAGGGAGTAGCAGTGATGATCAAACAGAGAGGGACAGGGAAAGGAGTGAGAGCCCCAGTCAGTGGAAGGATTTTACAATCTCAGACTCCTCAGAGTGACACCGGAGACTGGATGTCCTTTTTTCATGTATACTAGTGTCATTTGGCCGACTCTTATCCAGAGAGACATACAGTGCAGTTGAACAGGGTTCAGTGTCGTACTCAAGAGCACAGTCACTGATTGTTCATCATTTCTGCCTGGGGATTTAAACCTGTAAGCTTTGGTTTCTGGTCCAACACTGTATTCTTCAGGCTTCCTTCTGCTGTACTAGAGGAGACGTGCTTTGTACTGTACTGGAGGTCAGGCTGGTACTAGAGGAGATGTGCCTGGTACTGTACTGGAGGTCAGGCTGGTACTAGAGGAGACATGCCTGGTACTGTACTGGAGGTCAGGCTGGTACTAGAGGAGATGTGCCTGGTACTGTACTGGAGGTCAGGCTGGTACTAGAGGAGATGTGCCTGGTACTGTACTGGAGGTCAGGCTGGTACTAGAGGAGATGTGCCTGGTACTGTACAGGAGGTCAGGCTGGTACTTGAGGAGACCATCCTGGTACTGTACTGGAGGTCAGGCTGGTACTAGAGGAGACCTTCCTGGTATTGTACTGGAGGTCAGGCTGGTACTAGAGGAGATGTGCCTGGTACTGTATTGAAGTTCAGGCTGGTACTAGAGGAGATGTGCCTGGTACTGTACTGGAGGTCAGGTTGATACTAGAGCAGGCCTTCCTGGTATTGTACTGAAGGTCAGGCTGGTACTAGAGGAGAGGTGCCTGGTACTGTACTGAAGGTCAGGCTGGTAATGGGAGATGTGCCTGGTACTGTACTGGAGGTCAGGTTGATACTAGAGCAGGCCTTCCTGGTATTGTACTGAAGGTCAGGCTGGTACTAGAGGAGAGGTGCCTGGTACTGTACTGAAGGTCAGGCTGGTAATGGGAGATGTGCCTGGTACTGTACTGGAGGTCAGGTTGATACTAGAGGAGACCTTCCTGGTACTGTACTGAAGGTCAGGCTGGTAATGGGAGATGTGCCTGGTACTGTACTGGAGGTCAGGTTGATACTAGAGGAGACCATTCAGGTACCAGACTGGAGGTCAGGCTGGTACTCTTCCTCAGGGATCAGGCAGACGAAGCCTGACACTGATCAGGTGGGAGTTCTCCAGCGCAGCTGCTGGGCTTCCAAATCAATAATGTACAGCTGCACTCCTCTTTCCCCTGTTCCCTCCATCTAAGAGATACCATGTCACCCTCCTGGAAGGCTATTACTCTATGAGGAAGTAGTTTCCTTTCAAATCAACATTACATACCAAATTGGTCGCAGAGATGTTTCTCATTTCATCATGATGTGCGTGCAGAACATCTTAGGAATTCAATTACCTTGGATATTTTTGTTTCTCCAAAATAAAGCAACTGTGTGGGTACACACTTGATCTCCAATGTAAAGTTGAACCAGAAAGCCGTTCCTCCATGTAGACAGCAGGCAGGAAAACGCCTGTATCTGTAGTGGGGCAACAGTGCCCCCTACTGTTTGACAGAAAAACAGTCTCCCTGTTTAGGGAAGGTGAACTGTGGCTGCTCCCCTCATACTCGACTGGCCCCCGGCATGCAGCTATCTATTCTCAACAGGGCCCATGTAAGTGGATTTAAATAAATTAACACATGTTTTACTTGCTTAAGAGAAAATATTTAGGTGAAAAAATTAAATCCTCGCGTCACATCTTAACGCACGAGATAAAGAAAAACCCATCACTGATATCGCTCACAAACCTGAACAGATGCAATTCAAATGTGTCTCTTGTTTGGCATTGTGCCTGTGAGACAGGGAGACAAACCTATTGTGTAGTAGTGCAGTACTCTTGTTCCTAGACACCATCAACTGGAACTCTTAATAAACCTGTCGTTGTGTTATTATTTTCTGAGCAACAATCTAGAGACACGCCCATTTTTGCCATGGGAAACACTTAAAGCCAACCTCCGGAACGTCTTATAATATTCCAAAAACCTCAAAAGACACAAAGCAGGGCAGAAACGGTGGGAAGACATATTACCATGCCAGATATGGAGAAAAAAATAATATATATAAGTAAGATCGGATATGCTTTGACCATTGATCAACTGTTTTGTTCTATGCAAAACATAAACCTGTTGTTTCCATAACAACCACATTTGGACAGATATATTGACAGACCTCCGTACAATCAGCAGACTATCCATTTAGGTCTGCTGATACTGTACAGACACAGAACCCATGCAGGACCAAAGGAGAAGCAGACCCTGGAGGCCATCATTAACAAGCACTCCTTTCAGGACAGCTTTAGTGTCAAGAGGAACACACGCAGAATTAGCATCTATCTGTAGGCTTGGGTATATCTCCAGTGTACTGCTAAGAAAACCACCGCTCTGTTAGTGAGTTACACAGTGCAAGAGTGACACAGAGAGACAGACAGGAGAGAGAGAGACAATATACCTCAGAATCTTCATTTTTTACCCCAAGCTCCAGCACTGCATGTGGATCCTTTAACTTTGCTTGCCTTGACTGAGCCATCTGAAGGTTGAGTTCCCACCCAACATGATCCAGCTGCCAACCACAAAGACACAATGATCAACACACGACTTACAGATCCGTAACCCGCGTAAGCTACATGTACAACATTACACAGACACTCAATCCATTTCGACAAACAGCGGAATAGGTTCAGTAAAGACATTGAAGTTTCTTCTACAGAGGCCTGAGATCGGGCTTGCAGGTGATGTAATGGTGATGTCAGCTAGGTAAGCTCATGCACGGAACACTCAGTCTTGTCTAATGGTGTTGTCACGCTCAAATGCACATGGCTGCACTCAGCCCAAAGTCACTCCATCAACATATCCACATCTAGTTTTTTTAACTTTCATTCTTGCCAACAACACGGTCTCGAATCTAGGTTATGACTTTGGCATTTTGAGAAAACAAACAATAAAAAAATAAAAAAATAAATCCTGTTCTCCCCAAACCCTGGCTTGGTCCGTGCTGAGTCGGCTTTGCCTGGAATGTCTTCCATGTTGCTCTTGGGTGGAGAAACTGTGGATTGAGTGCTGAGTGTAGGGAGGGTGCTAAGTGTTTTATGAAGAGTGATACAGCTGTTCTGTGTGGTCCCAGGACATCGCCAGTAGTGACGACACCAGCCGCACCCTCCAGAGGGGAGAAAACACCAACAGCTACATCCCAAACAGCCTCCTTTCCTCTACAGAGTGCCCTTCTTTTGAACAGGACCCACGGGTAGCGTATAGGGGATGGGGTTGCATTTAGGCAACCCCAGAACACTGCGTTTACAGTGACAACCGAGTTCACAGTGACAACCTCACAGGCTACAGATGCTTGTGTCTCTAAGCTCTGGTAAGCTCTGGTAGAGCTTAGAGACACTGGCCCAAGCTAACAAAACGAGACGCTAGATGGCCACGACACATGGAAAGTTCAGCTGATGTTTGCCCCACCCACAGGCTATGATTGGCCAGTATAACTCGCCAGGTTTCTCACAGTCATGCACGCGTCAACCCTCACCTGTCAATACCAGAACCTCTTGGACAGACCAGCGCCTCAAAAAAGCAACACTACAGCACCTAGGAGCCCCAAACATGGATTGTGATTCTCTTTAATGTTTAAATGATCAATGCCTAGTTCCTATATAAAACATATGAAACTAATAAATAAACAGGGGTGGGATTACTCAGGTCTTGCACTATAGATTGATTTAGATGGCATATCCAAGACATTGTATTCTTCTGTAGTTGATACATGAATTATATAAGCTTACCGTGAGAAAATGAATGGGGCATAATAGTTTTGTAATACAATACTTAATAATGTAAACACGTTCAGAGATTTCTTTGCCTTTATGCCATTTCAGTAGCAGACAATGCAAGATTTGATTTCAAGCATTATAAAGAATTAACAAGAGTCCAAAAGTTTTGTATTATTTCAATAAGCAAAAAACAGAATACGATTGATATGAATGCGTATTCAACAGGGTTATACAATAACAAAATATAAAACACATAAACAGCATGTGAATGACAAGTTGTAAATATGTCTCACTAAAAAACAAAAATAAGAGTCATTATAACGATAATGAAGATGATATATAAAGAAAACCCAAACAACAGGAACAGATGTGTCACACCAATGCTTGCATTCTATCAGGAAGAGAATCAGAAGAAGCTTCTCTCACCTTCTTTGGGGCAAAAATCCTCTGCCTGACCTTTTCCAGGACATCTGGTCCGGCAGTCTTCCAAACCAGACAGAAGGCCTCAGCCTTCTCAGAGGAGAGACGGATGCTCTCTAGCTGCTGCTGGAGGGACACTGGCTTCACATTATGATAGACAGCCTGCAGAATGGCACATAGAGGATCAGCACTAAGGCTCAGGGCACTTTATTGACTTGGTATTACAAATTGGTGTCTATGGGCCAGCACTGTCCAGGTTTACAGGGTTAGTATACGGTCACCTTACACCGGCGAACTCTAGCAACTCCTTGTAATAGCTTGGGCGCATCAGGTTGAGCGCCAGGGACAGTAAACCAAAGCACGGACTACTATTAATCTACAGGCTCATTACAAGGTAAAGAAAACCAATGTGTCAATTTGTAATTTGGGTGAACTATCCCTAACGCTAGCCTGGGTACCTGTGCATTTAGACCAACGTTTCCACTTGGGGCTACCTCAGCATGCTTAACATGTTAAATCTAGATTGCAGCATTTTATGAAGAATGTATAGTTCCATAACTTTCTATCTGCGTTGAGGTGGTCAATATCCTATTGAAATGTATTCTCATTGAGGGAATTTAACTTTGCAATAACCACTTTTTGATTAACATGCATTTTGAAGTGGAAAATCTGAAGCTTTTACCCAGAGCCACTTCCAGTTAACACAGACATCTTAAACAGCTAGGTGGAAAACATCACAGTAGTAATAAGTACATTCTGTCAAAAGTCAGTGCTGGGATAAAGACAATACAAATAGAATCCAAACAGAATAGTCATTTCAGAAAGGGTTTAAGACGTTTTTGGAATATTGGCAGAGATATTCTGCTATCCTAGCCTCAAGGGGATGCAGGTACCACCATTGCTAGAGACAAGCTTTTCGCTGGGCAGATCTCAGAATCGTTCTACCGCAGGAAAACTCTCAACCAGTGTCTAACTGGGAACAGTACTCTAAACACTAGAAAGGAAAAGCAGTTCAAAGTTTAAATGAGCAACAATGAACAAAGATACTATATTCCAGCTAACCTGAAGACAGCATAGTGATATTTACCTGCTCTAAAATAAAGGCAGCAGTCTCCAGCACAAGACTGAGGGTCTGCTTGTCCAATGACAGAGCAGTCTGCAGTTTCTGCTCTTCCTCCTCACTGAACGTGCGCACTTCCTGAAGGACACAAGTTACTACGTCATTCTTTGGAAACATGAGCACTATGAAACAGGTGATTAAAAAAAAAAACATTCCGGGTGTCAGATGGTCCTAAAAAACCCAAAAGTAGTATTCCAGACATTCAAAACAAGGTTTGTTTAGCCTGAGTGAACGTCTGTTTTACCAACTAATACTTATAAAATGGTCAGGCTTCAACGTGGCCATTTATTCAGCCGGTTTTGATGCAAATAATTTTGCAGAACACACACAATGCTTTCTAACGGTATTGTTTTATTTATATGGACACAGGAAAGAGAACCCTGGGAGACATGTTGGAGTATGGTGGAGGTTGTGTGAACCCCTTGAACCTGTTGCTTTTGTCAGTAGTGATTGAGGATCCTAAACCTGGTTTATTTATAGCTATTATATATTGCACCAGATGAGCTACAGGAGTGATTTTCATTGTTTACACCATATATGATCTTATGAACCTTGCATAAAATATATGCATAGATCAATGTGCTCCTGTGGCTTGTGTGAGAGAGGCAGTCCAATCGTCCATCCAAAAGAAAAACCAATGGCCGAGGGGGCAGCTTTTGAAATATAGATTTATCAAAACTGGGTTCGGTTTCGATAGGGAGTGGAAGGCAAAAGCTAATGAGTAGGGACTGTCTACTACTCCACGATTGGAGTCCAGCGATTGTCCCCCCAGTTTTGATCTAGTTGTCTGAGTAAACGTATTGAAACACGCATAATTGAAGTATGTGGCCAGTAATACAATCAGTATTTACGTTCATTTAAACCTACGAAGTCAATATAAAAAGTCCACTTTCATAAAAACACATTCAAGTGTATAACTACATTTTATTCCGTATGGTAACTCCTCCCCAATAACACCCATCGGACACTCATAGCACCACTTGCTCTCTGGGGACACCTACCTTTAGGTGGAGTTTCTGCACAATTCGTAAAAGGAGTCTGGAGAATTTATTGAGGTCAATCGTGTTGATGAAAGTCACTGCTTCTTTAATGCTGTAGATTTAATAAAAACGTCAGCTCGTACCATTTAGCTAGCCTAGTAGCTGTCATAAATGCAAACCGTCTTAAATCAATGACTATATCTAGACAATAACAGTAACCAGCCGATTAATCTCAATTCTTAGATTTTTGATGGTTGAGCGTAAAGTAGTGACATTGTCGTTCTTAAGAGTTGCGACGTCAGAAAGAGAGGGATACCAAAAAAATTCTAGCATCTTGCCACAACTAGCGCTCAATTCAATCGTAATTCGTGAAGTTCAAACTAGTAAAACAGCAAAAAAAAAAAAATACATTTTGCAAACGACGGAAACAGCATCACATTTACTCCGATCAACGCCTCTTAAACGATGCAAAAGCCTTCAGCTAAGCTTGCTAGGCTTCTTGCAAAACTAGCTAGCAACAGCTGCTAAAAACTAACGTTTGTTTTATAACTAATCAGTAACCTACGTTACCTTAAGGTAAAATACACGCAATATAGCTTCTTACCTTTGTGTTTCTTTGATGATAGCTGCCATCGCGGTCTTGGGTTTGTTTAAAGAAATATACTGGTTTAAATCTTTAATCTAAGCCCAAGAGCAGGCATCCTTCCTTTTACTTCCTGTTGTGAAACGATGCCATCACGCAGTCTACGTCTTTGCACTCATTAACTAAACCACTTTAACTACCCAAATACCAAATCCATGTTTTATTAAGGCATTGTAATCTATGCTAAGATTACTACTAATAATAACGTATATGGAGCAAGTTTGAGTAAAAAACAAAATATGAGTCAGTCACATGTAAATCAGCGGCCCTATCACATGACATGCGATGCGATGGACAAACTGCACATATTCATGCAGCACTTGATTGGATGTGAAGATTTTTTTGAACCCACGGAGTCCTTAAACAAGAGCCCAATCTCACTTCTTTCAACAAAACGTGTCCGCATTGTAATATCAATGTATAGTATGAAACCATGCACTGCCAAAAAATCAATACTTTATTGAGTTGCAAAAAGAAGAAAAAACAAATCATACTGAATAAAATAAAAATTCAACAAGACAAAATCTTCATTTCAAAATATTTTGTGTACAGATAAGAAAGAAATACAATTTCAGCATATACCTAGATATGTATTTATAAGAATATTCTGTTTATTTTACAAAGCACTAATAAGGAATTACTTTCCAATACTGTAGCAGCCACTTCGTATGGACACACCTCCAATGAGCGTAGAGGAATGTCATAAATACTCCCGTGTTCTCAAACGAAACGAAAGCCACATCAAGGACATTCATCAGAATTTAATCAAAAAGCTGACGCCAAAAGGAATTCACACAGTACCTTCATGATCTTTGAGAAAAGTTTGACGTTCGGATTCCGATTAAGAAACCGCACGGTAAACACTGCTCGGTGGCACTTGCCGGCTATTTGAATGAGGGCAGGTTTGGCACTTTTATGCTGATGTCTCCAATGTTGATGTTTCTGGGCATTTCGGGGAGGTTCATGTTCTTCACGGCCGACACGGCACGAGCGGGGGCACCTGCAATGCCAGCCTGAAGACCAAACAGACAACGGGGAGTTAACGGGCACGCTTATGTGGTGCACATTACAACTCTCACGCCACTATACGGAACGGACACAGACAACCCCACAGTCAGCATGATTCAGAGACTCACCAGCAGACAAAATGCAAAGCACTGACTATGAACAGACACATATGCAAATGTACATCCAAATGCCTAGCTCCAAATGCACATGCAACACCTGGTTTATTTATGATTTTACAATCAGAGCCAAGCATGAGAACAGAGTCGTAGACTTATTGATCTTGAAAGTAATAATAATAATATTGACTTTTGAAAGACAGAGGCAGCATTGCTTGACAAGTGGACCCACCAAAGTCTTGAGGATAAGGATAAAAATACAAGGAAGGAATTGGGTAAAGCAGATAACAATGGAATTTGATATGAGAAGGAAATGGAGCTACACGTGTCTATTGAAATTAGAAAACCTCATTTGAGCATGTGACCCCAGTAAAATGATCAATTTATGCTTCTTGTGACAGATGGTAATAACCTAGCATTGTATCAGGAAGTGCCAAGACAAAATCTGCAACTAACTAACTTCCCAATTAAAAATGTTATCACAACACTATTATTGAAATGTAATAGTGATAGGGGGTTTTGCAACTTATGACCATTTTATCTACTTTATCATTAAAATACAAATTTTAACACATGGTTGTGACAGGGGAACTGGTGTGACCATATTAAGTTTGAACAGTGAGTTAACACACTCTAAAGCTGTGAATTTCAAAGGACTGGTCAATATAAAACTAGTTAAAAACGTTAATAGTGAGTAACATGGAGAAGGAATTTAAATCCATACCAAAATAAAACAAAATACTACATTTCAAATTTGCTTAACCCCAGATTCTCCATCCCAAGATTTTGAGGGATTGCTTTTGAGGGATTGCTTTTGAAAGTCACTGCTGTTAGAGATCCACCCACACAATCTTGAACAGTCAGACCCAAAAATGCAGATTCAACTAGTTTTTAGACTTTCAGCTACACTTTCTAGTTCTGACAGCTAGTCAAAGTAGGCATTTCTTTCAGGACATTACCAAACAAAGGGTTAAAAATAAACAGTAGCGATCAGTCATTTTATTTTTATAAGGGGTGTGTTAAAGTCAGCTTTTTCATGGGCCGTCACAGGAGTCCACAGGAGCTTTGCTAAGTTCTGTTCCGGTTTGTCTTTCCTACATTTAGCTGCTATCAAATTGAGACAATACATAGTAACTACTGTACCTCAAAATGAAATAAGAAAACAGGAATTTTACTGACCCTGGCAACCAGCCAGTCAACTACAGTTTTGTCACCTACAATTAATGTGACGCTATTGAACCTTGTCAGTCGCCCAAAGCCCTAGGTTTCTGATTAAGTGCTTGTTCAAACATAGCTTGGATACATACTACAGCCGTGTTCAGCAGCTTTCCTTTATACAGGCTTTACCGACACTTATCACCAGGCAGCTGAGACCGCCTAACCACTGTATATTGTCTGTTAATCCAAAAACAGATTAGTCTCACACCAAGAAAAATGTTTAAGCGCGCAAGCAGCAGTTTACTCAAGTCATTAGAGGACGTTTTCATGAGACATCTGAGTCCAGCAGAGACAAAGCAACCAGATATGTGTCTGGCTAGCAACCTCAAGTTTTTTCAGCACCGATAAAAATGCCACGAGACCTCTCCATTGCAGAAGTAGACCAAGTCAGACGTGACCATGGTGCACAGAGCCAACCGTCGGCCAGCTGCATTTTAGCGGACAACTTCGTCAGTTTGTCTAAACCTATTTTGCTTAGGCATTGGTGTAACATCAGGTTCTTGTTACATTAATCTAGGTTCAAATGATTACTGAAGAATGTTCACCGATCACCCAAATGGTGGTTAAGTAAAATGGGTCAGTAATACATTGTTGGGTCTGCTGTAAAATACTTGCATGTTAGTGTCGTCGTTTTTGCTACTACGCGGCGAGCTACAGAGAACTACGTAAAGTGTAAATTTCTGGAGATTACAGTACTTGGTTGGAAATTTAGCAGTACCTGTGTCTACCTGTCCTGCCTGGGAGACTGAAAGATAAACGTCTGTAAAGAGAGAAGAACGAAAACTAGAAAGGGTCAGGGAAGAAGAGGAATGAGTAATGTTGTTAAAGCAGAGAAAGCAATCACAGTTTATATAAACAGTGAGAAGACCTATCGTAGACCGCAGACCAATGCCCCCACTGCTCTAAAGGCATAGAAACAGTGCTGACGTTTCGCATTAAGCAAGTTGAGCGTACAAAAGTGTACCAATTCTCCAATTTCTACTGACTTCACATGACACGGTACAATAAAACATGGTTAACGCCCATTCTTTACAAACATTTTTTTTATATTAAACTGAGAATGAAAACAGCGCGGTCTAGGGTAGGTCCAAGGAGGAAGAGGAGGAGCAGATCTAACGTTTGTTCAACAGTCAAACACTCGCCTCACAACACATCTGTCAACCAAACAATGCGGCCCCTGGTCATTCCCAAAGATTGGTTTTAGTTTCGATACAGCCACAGTGCTACAGTAATGTAATATCTATCGTTTGCCAAGGGTGCAGGACCAATTTGCAACAAATATTAGTCAACAGTGAGTTAAAGATCTGTAGGACATTTCAGCCACAGCGTCACCTTACTTCGTAAGCAGAGAGAAGCTAACGGTCTCCTCAAAATAAATATTTTTATTCATATCGATTTTTCTGGAAAGTTGTAAGTGAAATGTGTGTGTTTGTGTGTGTAGTGTAAAAAACCCAGGGCCATTCATTCTGTCAAATGGGCTCAAGCTGTAACAAAAATGTTTCATAATTCATGAGACTATATTCAAATAGTGATGGTCTTATCAAGTAGTTAAAACAGTGACATTATGTGCAATAAAATCGAGCAAATGTCCAGGCCTCAATTTCCCTCACATTAACGGCTCAGTTTCAAGACATCAGCTCGCAGCTCTTAACTGATCAGCTCCGGAAACCTCAAACGATTTAATCAAAGTTGGTCACTCAACCATCGACTAGCCATTCGACAGCCATCCAGACAACCATCCCCTCAACCATTTAAACACACAAGTTAACGGGACATTCCCTGTTTGAAGATGAACAACGTATCATATAGTGTGTGTGTGTGTCTGAAAATAACCATTCTGCGGATGCATTTCAACCCCGGAAAAGGGACATTCAGTGCCGGTGCGGATGAGCCCGTCTTTAAGAGTCGGGTAGGTGGAGGAAGTCATTCCGTGTGACGCGGAGGAAGTCATCCTGTGTGACGCGGAGGAAGTCATTCCGTGTAACGTGGGGAGGCGGAAGGAAGTCATTCCGTGTGACGCGGCAGTGCAGTGGTGGAGGGCCGGCAAGCACGAACACCCAGGATTCGGGAGTGCCACGGGGCCACCAGAGGGGCATGCGGGACCAAGCAGACACACACGCACGCACGCCCGGAGCGCGGCAGGTCACGGACAAGCACCGCCGCCCTTACCTCAGACTTCTCCATTTTGTTTTGGGCGTCCACCTGTGTGATGATCTCATTCATGTTGGTCTCCAGCACCATCCCTCCCATCACCATCTCCGCCAGGATGTTGTGTACCTGCAAGGTACACAAGAAAAATAAATACAATTCCTATGTTTAAATATACAGTGGGGCAAAAAAGTATTTAGTCAGCCACCAATTGTGCAAGTTCTCCCACTGAAAAAGATGAGAGAAGCTTGTAATTTTCATCACAAGTACACTTCAACTCTGACAGACAAAATGAGAAAAGAAAATCCAGAAAATCACATTGTAGGATTTCTAATGAATTTATTTGCAAATTATGGTGGAAAATAAGTATTTGGTCACCTACAAACAAGCAAGATTTCTGGCTCTCACAGACCTGGATTTTTTTCTCATTTTGTCTGTCATAGTTGAAGTGTACATATGATGAAAAGCCTCTCATCTTTTTCAGTGGGAGAACTTGCACAATTGGTGGCTAACTAAATACTTTTTTGCCCCACTGTATATATTATTTCAAAAAGCAAAAAACAATCAGAAATGTGTAGAAATCATAACGGACCAAAATCAATAAAGTTTATGTTATTGACAGAGGATTAATTGTGCAGATTTTAATAGACATATATTTAGTATGACACCTATTGATTATAGGGGACTTTCATAGAGAAACCATCTCATGGCTGAAACACTTCTAGTATTTAACTGTTGTTTTCTCTACATTAACTATTTCAAAGCGGTAATTTCTCACATCGTTAAAATTTAACAGAATTAAGCCCACCCCCCTCTTTTAACTAAGCACGACAAACCTCTGACCCAGAGTTATTTCAAAAGGAAAAGCCTTTTCATTTATCCACCTGCGACCACATTCCATGAAAAAAGATAAGATGTTCAAACACAAACCACCTCCCATGAAATAATGACTTACCTTGTCTACATGGAAAATCAAGTCGAGCTCACATACATTCTCAAAGCACTTGTCCAGCGTTTCCACAAACACCTGAGGAGAAGACAGTCCCATTCACTGAGCAGTGTGGTCGTCTACAGAGGTGGGTAGGCCATTGTTTTACTCCACTCTGACACCCGTCTAAGATGGTGGCACATGACGATCACGCTCTGCAGACATTACCTGAATAAGGTCCAGGATGCCCAGCTCGCTCTCAGAGGAATCGACACAGAAGACGAAGTAGAGTGTGGCATAGTGTCTGTAGATAAGCTTGTTCTCAGAACCACCAATCAACCTAAGGTCACAAAACAAGAATGGGCAACATTGAAAAAAGTTATCGAGAGCAGGGCTTGACATTTATGTAAACTGGCTCAGTGTCTAGTGAAATCTACTTGCCCAAATGAGATACAAATTCATTAGTGACATTTGTCAAAAAATCTTTGTTTCTTATTAAAACGAATTCCAGTAGGTCCCACTATGTTACTGCCCGTTTAGTTTTATGATAGACACACGGGCGCATGCACCAGTGGGCGTGCATTTATTTACCCGTGACCTGTGGAGAACAGCACGCCTCTACAACCAGATCAGCAGTGCACCTAAATATGCCCATATGATAAATATCAGGGGGTTGGTATCAGGGGAGCTATGCATCATTTTTGTGGATCATATTGACAGGGGCCACGTGGTTAATGCAGATCCAGTCCATGTGCTGAAGCCTCAGCTAAACACCTCGCTTGCACACGCTAGGATCCGATTGTCAACACGTCCGTTGGAAAATGTTTCACTTCAGTGTGAACTAACGACCAAGCCCCTGCTCTACTAGTCTCTGCTGAATGAGAGGTGGTTCCAAAATAGGAACAGCCTAATACCCGGCGAATGCTTTATGAATGACAAATTTGCTAAATACCAGTGCTTTACGGCATTCAGTGCGATGTCTGACAGAAATGTCTTACATTCCACCTTCTAGAAAATTGCAGACGTTCTCATCTCTTTTGGATACCAGATGAAATGTTTCTCTGATGATCTGTTGTTCTGTATCTTCACTCTGTGGACAGAAAATGCTAGTTCGGTCAGTGGGCACAAGAAACATTTGTGCAGCTTGGCAGTCACAACATTTAGCCACATTTGTTTGACACTATAAAATCTTTGGGTAATTTACAGACAGCAGAGACTACTGTTATACTGATCACCTCCCCGAAAAGTGGCAGTTAATTCACTGCAGTGGCCACATAACCACACAAATGCCTTCTCTGGAATATGTGTGGTTCAGGAGGTCAAAGCAGTGAAAGGGAATGTCTTTAAGCAATCCTGTGAAATGAGTCAAGTGATACAAAGCATGGGACTAAAAGGAGGAGGAGCCATAGAAGTGGGCTCTCACACTGGTTAAACATAAATCAGTGTCGCCCAATCCTATTCCGGACCATCAATCATTCTTTAGGTTCCTTCCCATCCGAGCTGTCCCTAACCTGATTTAGTTTTTCATCCAACTCATTATTAAAATAAAAAGGATTAGAGGGAAATGCTCCATTCTGTTAGTTTTCAACAAACAGGGTTTGGCCGCCCGGGCCTACACCAAGTAATTTCCTTTACCACATATTTCTGTAGTGTTATTCTCCTGAGGACCTAGCGTCAACTGGTTTTTAGTTTTCCTTTCAATTATTTTCCATTCCAAACAACCAGGTAGCATTACTCAATCAAGCCCCTTCAACTACCTGCCTGTAGAGAACAATAATTGTTAATTCTTCAACACATCTTAGATTGACAGGCTGCAAAGTGTCAAATGACTTGTGTACAAAAGTTCCCTGGTAGTAATCCCTGTAACCCCAAGGTGAAAGCCCAGGTCGGTGCTGTAAATAAGAATTGTCTTTTAGCTTATTTGGGATTTCTTCTTGTATAATTAAAATGATGTATACAAATCTTATATACAAAAAAATATTTGTACTTGATTAAGAATACGGATGTAAATTGGAAACTTGGAAAATGTCAAAGACCAGCAGACAGTAGGCCCTCTAATTAAAGAGTTTCATAAAGGGTGTGTAAAATGATAGCTTTTCCTACACGTTTAATTATTTAAAAGAACACCATGGTTTGATATAAGATATACCAAGATCCCAAAACAAACCAATCACGTCTCAAATTACACTGTGTAAGGCAGGCACCTTGTAACACCAGTAAACAACAATAAAAATTGTGTTTACAAGAGTAATTGCCCACAATGCATTGTAGGTATCTAGCTTTCTAGATAACCAAAAGTGAGTATGCTCTGCTGATTTTATTTAATAAACACGTTGCTAGCTAACGCTACATATATCAGATGAAAATTGCCGCATTACCCGGTGTAGCTAGCTAGAGTTAGTGAACAGGGATAGCATCCTCAACGCCAATGAGACAGTGACAGTTTTGACAGCTATTCCAGGCTAGAAGCACACTGAAAAAACAATCGCTTACTCACGTAATGCTCGTAGAATTTAGAAAGGCGAGGTTTCCCATGGTTGTTGAATATTAGTATGGCTTTAATCATGATGATGATCTGTTACGAGGCCAACAAAAATGGGATCAGTCTATGAAAGACTGGTGTCAATCCTTCAGCACCGATCCAGTAGGCAGAGACACAATTCTAATACTTATCTATCAAGCTCGCAAACTAAGATTAATGCAAGCAATATAACGTTAGCTACATGCCGTTTCTCCATCCAGTTTCTGCGGAAATACTCCACGTCAAACCCCTTTTTTTCAACTTCCGAATCACTGGTGGGTCAAAGTAAAACGCAAACGATTCATTTGACCAGTCAAACTCTCTTGATCTAGACCGTATTCTCATCCGCACAACGTATGACGTCAGTGTTGCATGGTAATGAGAGAACCTTCAAAATAAAAGACCGTATTTCAAGACATTAAAATACTTAGGCCAACACCGGTTAAAAAAACAATAATTTTCTTTTGTCACCATTCGAGCAAAAATCATTGTCTGTGATCGGGGTATTTGAGAGTTTTCCTTAAAATCTCAAAAATGATCTTGAAAAATTATAAATGCACGCAGACAATTCAAAACGAATATAATCCTTTCTGTGAATTCACCACCATAAAAGTGGCATGTCACTTACCACATATTCAAGTCACTTAGCACATATTCATTTCCAGAGCAAATTACAGCCCCTCCCTCTTGATCCGAGGCTGCTGAGTTTGTTAATGAGGTAAATCAAAGGCTTCGGCCTGGTTAATAAAAAAAACAGCTGCGCAGTACTGTTTGCTGTCTATGGAAACATTTTGTTTAAGACCTGAAGTGTTGTTGAAGTAAAAACATGGCCCTGAAGCCTGACTGTACAGCAGAAAGAAATGTTGGGTTATCTGTTTGTTTAGCATACATTCAAGAACTTTCGAAAGGATGTGCCTGTAACGGTCTAGTTTTTTGCCTATCTTAGACGGAGGAATGACAGCATCTTACCAATGTAGGGCAATTTCTGAATTTTGCAGTGATAAGGTGACCAGGCAGATGATAGGGCTTGCAATAAAATGTATGGAAAATCTCTGATAAGTTGGGCTTTAGAACATCATCTCAAGCTATTTTGTTGGGTAAAAATAGCGTCCCCCAACAGACGTTTATTCTGCATTTGGTTCATTTCATTTAAATTCTGAAACGTTAAGATACATTAACATTTTGAGACGTTTATTTTTAAATAATTTGGCCAATAATTATGAAATTAAATGTAACTTTTTGGCAACAAACGACCAGAGGTGGATTTGGCATAATTTTCTTCATGACCATGGTTATTTTTATCTAATCTCTACTGTGACGTATGTTGGGGTGTATTTGATGTTGGTGGCCTGTTTGACCAACAAAGGCCCTGGGATCCTTGTCTGGACACATGTCAACATGGACTCCATCAGTACCCAGAAAATGTTGGCTAAAACCTGTCTGCTTCTGCCAGGAAGCTAACACTGGGTTGTCGTTGGATCTTCCAGCAGGATACATTCCAAATTTTAATTTTCTTGGAACAGGTTTTCAGTTTTTTTTGGTATTTACTTAGGGAACCAATGATGGTTGAGGGCATTGTAAAAAAAATTGGACACTTAAATATTTAATCATTTTCTAAGAAATATAGATATATGTATAGGTACAGGTGATGTAAAGTCCCAAGATAAAATTTTAGGATTGTTGGAGACTTCTTTAAGCATCTTGCAGTCTTCTCTTGGGCTGACTTGCTTGGACGGCCTGACTTGGGGATGTTTGATGAGGAATGGCTCAAAAGAATGAAATAGAGAGTTCTGGAATGGCCAAGTCAAAGCTTGGATCTTAATCCTATTGAGATGCTGTGGGGTTATTTGAAAAGGGCTGTGCATGCAAGAAACCCCTCAAACATCACACATCTGAAAAAGTTTGCATGGAGGAGTGGGAAAAACGATGTCAGAGACTGGTAGACAGTATTAGGAAACGTCTTCTTGAGGATATTTCAGCCAAAGCAGATAATACCAGCTTTTTCCTCAATAGGAAATGGCATCTTTTGTTAAATAAATCATATCATGGTCATTGTTTTTGTTCAATTACATCACCTTCATCTATAGATATTGTTTGAAATAAGATGTCCAATTTTTGATATGTCCCATTTTTTTATTTTTTCACTTGACTGGACCAATTCATTAAACTACCCCATTGCAAAATGTTTGTCATGAACGAAAGTCCTACAAACAAAATTGTACAGTTACAAAGGTATTTACTGTGGGATTCCATACAGAACGTTTTGTCTACCAGTAGTACTCTAGCCTTAGGCACTTGTCCATCTATCCATTGACGTAAATACTTTGTATCCCTTGGCTGATTTCCAGTTTGTCCACTGGGTCGCAGTAACAGATCACATAACATCTCCTGGCCACTTTAAACCAGTTGCGTCTGGTTTGAATAGTGAGTCATTGTGCCAAAAATGTTTAAGAGCTGAATGGATTTTCCATCGTGTTCATAAAATTACCCTTACAATCAGGGTTTTATAACAGAGTCAATAGTATTTTAGTTAATTTTTTTATAATACAAGGCAAGTACCTTTGAAGCTATGTGTTATTATAGACATGAAATTACCCATGACTACCAATGAATGATTTGTTTTACAATAATTGTTTGAAGAAGCACCCCATCCCAAAACAACTGCTTAGAAGACATTAAGAACAGAACACAAAAGGTTTACCGTCACAATTCAAAGAGTTCTATGAGGTGTACAATGTTTAGCTTTTTACTGTGAACCTATTTAATCAGTAAAAACATATCATTAGATTTCGTGAAAATGTATCCTACTATGCTACTTTCTCTCTCAATATTCAGTTATTACACAGTAATTACACATTATGCATGTTAATGACCCATTTAACTGACGGTATAAAATGCCCACCACTGTTTAATGTTACAACTGATGTTTGACATTGTCTGGGACACTGGAACACCAATAATACATCTGTGATACTGTGATTGCTGATGTGACACTCACTAGCAGTCTTTGTGGCGCCAATAGCTGGGGAAAAACAGTTACTTGAGATGTAATGACCATGTTATCAGTGATTCCTTATAGCTGGAAGGGCCTCTCTAGGTGAACCTTTGGAGATATTTGCTCTGCTTCTGTTTTGGGGGGTTCTCCCTTTTGCAAATTGCTTCAGATTGTTTTTTATCTACCTTGTCAATGGCTGCTTTCCCTTTTGTTTACCTGGAAACCCCCTGTAAACATGTAGTGAACTACTGAAAAGCTGCGTGAGAATGCCGTCTAATGGCTCCTATTTACTTGATACTTTGGGGAAAGCAATGTTCTGCGCACGCCTTATCTCAATATAGTTGTTCTGGGTTAAACCACTAGGTGGAGCAAGAACCCAATGGATCATTATGAATAGCTCCCAAACACGGTTCATGAAGTACAGTCACGCAAAAATATTCAGGTTTCAAACTGTGCATACATTAAATGAATAAAACGTACGTCCAGCTGGTATTCATGAATATAATATTAATACATAATAGTAATGTAGAAGCCATTTATCCATTTGTTATCTGTAGTTGTGTTGTTTATTGTTTTGGGCACAAGGGGCACTATGCAGCCACAGGTTATACAAGTAAGCCTGTAATTAAGGTGAAGGGGAAGCCGCTGGCTAGGGAAACACATGGTTTTTTACCAGATCACCAGAACAGAACCGAACATCAGAACATTAAAACAACAGAACTTCAGAACATCAGATGAGTAGAACACAGAAAGGAGAAAGAAAGGGATAAGAAAGGAGAACAGTATTTAGAACAAAAGGAAAGCTACATAGAACAATGTTTGACCTGTTTCTTGACTTCAATAAATAATTCTACTCGAAGAAGAAAACATTTGTGAAGACTGAACTTTCTTTTGTCTGCGTAAAGCCGGTGTTAAAGCTGCTTCAGTGGCATTTTATGGACATACAACTTTGATATAGGTCAATGGAACACCACAAGTAATAATCATATTTTTCAACCTTACAAACAGCCCATTTCAAATTCTGCAATGTGTTGTACTTGCCAGCCTGTGCATTCTCTACAGCACCATATTATCCATAAAATCCTGATAGGGTCAGATGTGGAAACACAGAGCTGCGCAAGTACACAACTGCTGGAGTCACAGAAAAACATTTTAGTGCTCCCCCTTGTCCCCATTGTCGCTACAACTGCTGCCAAAACCCCAAGTCAAACCAAGGTCTTCCTAGTGTTAGATGCACTTACACATACAGTCATTACGTATACAGGCCTCCTTTCCAGTAATCATGTTGACCTATTGAAGAACCACCCTTGCCCTTACTCATGTTGTGACAATATGATATTCTAGAAATCTGGGTGTTGATTTTGCTTACCAGGCTAAATGATTCCATGGTTAGGTTGTGGGCAAAATGTTTAATTTCTTCTTCCAGTTTTGGGTGTAAACTAAATATATTTGTAATTGAATCCTCCCTATAACCTCTCCACTGGTGATGGATCGTTCTTTTTGAACGGCTATTTTTGGTAAACGTTGGCCACTGATTCGCATTGGTGAAAGGAGTCGTTCACTTTTACAAAAAAAAAGATGGGTATGAGAAAACGTTTTCACTAAAACTAGTATATACGCACTTCAGGATCAATAAATAGTGCATGTTCTGTAAAGCAACGTCTGTTAAATAAAACAGACGAAAACGGACTTCATCTATGACAAAATTCCAATGTGATCAGATGTTCTGTCACCATGTGCTATGAGATTTTGTTAGAACGCTAAGCCTGACAGCTAACGCAACTCAGAGGTACCAGCAGCTTTTTTCAATTACCAAACGCAGTAATAGAACAACGCATCAGTAAACATTTTGTTTCCCACAAATTCCTCAGCTTTTTATGCCAAATCTCGTTGACCCAAGTATAGTCAAAATCGTGCAAGCGGTGTCTGAGATATTGAACCTTCTCAAATACTTATCTTACTACAGTTAAGAATAATTGAACATTTTTAAGTAATACATTGTTTAGAATAGATAATTTCACCTTCTGTACAAATATATCTCACTAGTATTATTGGTATTTCCTTCTTCCATCTATTTACGCTCTCTCACATTCAACTGTGTACTGAATTCCTGAGACCCGTCTCTTTATTAAAGGGTTAAAAGGGTCTATTGTAGCTGGTCAAGGCCAAAAGAATCTGGTAATGAAAGCGAAGTTTTTTTTCTAACAGCTGCAGCCAAGCCAAGGATTGGTCCAAGTACAGTGGGGTGATAAAAATATAATTACATTAATTTCATATCAGAAAAAAACCTATGCTATTTACGAGAAACTATGTACATGTTAAATTTAGTTATATGTCTCATATATATTTCTTCCTATTAAAACTCATGATCACCCTCTTTCCTATTGGTACACTCCTACAAAAGAGTCCCCCCGCCCCCACCACCAAAAATAAATACTAGCAAGCGATGCTCAGGAGTAGCTACAAAGCACTTTTGCTGGGTGGAAGAAGCACTTAACTATGGAGCAAACCGATGTAATGAAACATTTGAAACCGGAATCCCTTGATGATCTTATTAAGGTCCTGCATAAAATCTTTGAAAGTGATAATATCAATGTGGAGGAGGTGCAAACAATAATGGAAGCTTATGACAGCAATCCCCAGGAATGGAAGAAATTTGCTAAATTTGACCAGTTCAGGTAAAACATAATGTTTATTGTTTGCTTCATTTTAAAAGTAAACTATATTACTACTAATTGTTTACTAATGTTTCCGTTTAAAAAAAACGCATCATGTGCAGCTCCAACTTTATCGCATGAAATCATTTTGCGGTATAGTTATAATACATATCTATTTTAAAAACACCGGTCATTGTCTTAAAATGGCTGATGCTCCGGCTTTAGAGCGTTAACAGGAGTGATCAGTTGGCCAGACCAAAAGTAAACCTCAATCGAACTCTAATCTCATCTGATGACATGGGTTTCTTTTCAGTTCAATGGCATTGTGGTTTTCCAAGTATATACTGTACTACTAACATTATATTGTTAATGTAGCCAACAGGAGTCTTAAGATGGTTCCAAATAATGATTATCCTAAAACATTTGGTGACAAGAAAAAACAAATGAAAATATTTATCTAAAAATGTTGCAAAGCTTTCGTATAGCTTGCGTTCTATCACTTTCACACTGGGAAAAGTTATATTCTTTGGTATGTAAAACAGAATGAGACTTTAAAACAGAGTTCCATTGCGTGCTTCAATTAAAAGGCAACCGTGTTCCCACTTTCTTTCCCGGGCATGCACCACAGGGGACTGTTTTGGTTCTTGTGGGTGTAAGTGGAGGGTGGACACCCGTCCGCCAATCAGAATTAGAGACAGATCCACACCCGTTGCTTTGAGTTTTGGTTGTGCGTTAGCTGTTACCACACATTGAGGGTTGCAGCCGTCACAAAAAGAAACTATGTCACCGGAGTACTCTTTGACTAGCAGACCAAGGGAACAGGCGTGTGATGGCCTCAAATTAATTCATAGACGTCACGCACGTTGATTACAGCATATACGATATTAAGTATATTTTATGAGCAAAGATATCACATGGGCTAAAGTAGTTTGTTAGTGTTCGAAAGTATCTCCCTAAATACAATCTGACGTTAATAGGCATATTCCAAAACTCGAAGTGCATTCGATTAGAGCAATAAATGAAAAACGGGCTTTGATTAGATCAATAAATGAAAATATACTGTGCATAGCAAATTGGCGAATAAAACCTAAATGGTCATTTGGAACCAAAGTGAAAATCGGTACATTTAATTGATCACATCACTGGAAGAAAATCTATTAAAATCCATATCGACAATTCATTTTACTCTTTTTATTCTGGCTGTAGTGTAAGTTTTTACTATATTAAGGTAGTTATGCTCCAAATGATGCTCCCAAACGAATAATAACATTTTTAAGAATGTAACATTTTGGCATCAGTGTTTGCGCCAGATGTTTTGCACGTAGTTGCAAATTAGTTTGATTTGGCTACACTATACTTCTTGTCCTAAATTTCAGTGCATGACAAAGGCAGAAGCCATCCTAACTCTCTTTTTGAAGCATGACTTGACACTCTCCCAAAATGTCAAATAAGCAAACACTGCAAATGTAAAGTATAGCTTACACAGTATAACCCAGAGCCTGTGTTATAATCTAGTAAGGGAACCCTAAACACACACCATTATTTTGTGTATTTCCACTGCAGATACACCAGGAACCTGGTGGATGAAGGGAACGGGAAGTTCAACCTCATAGTGCTGTGTTGGGGAGAAGGTCACGGCAGGTGAAGACCTTTCCATGAACACCATAGTGCCTCAAAACAAACGTGGTCCTTCAGGGCCTCTCCCTATATGTGTTCACCGAAAGTCTACCTTTAGCAACAAAGTGTTATGCATACTTGTCAGCGTGTGTTTTAGTTCTAGAGAAATCAAGACACACACCGCAGATAGAAGGTGTACGGCGATAACAGAGTCCAATGTACCTGTCAATGTTGTGTAACTTTAAAAAGAGAAATACATTTTTGGTAACCATATAATAATTTGGCCCTTTGAAACAATCAGATATGTGCCCCACAAAACGTGACACATTGCACGGGGCAGGCAGACAGGAGGGCACACCACAGCGGATGCTAACTGAAGTCGTTTGAGAAGCGTAGTTATCTTGTCAAATATCAAGGCAGAACATTTGTGACTTGTTTTTTTAAAACTACCAATCCTGTACAGACACGTAACCATTGTTTTGAAGGCTGAGCCCCAAATAGCACCATTCAAGCCCATTTTAAGATGCCTGTCTGTTTTCCACCATTTACAGCAGTATCCATGACCACACAAACTCTCACTGTTTCATGAAGATGATGCAAGGCAAGCTGAAGGAGACACGTTTTGAATGGCCCAAAGATAAAACACATGGCGAAATGGTTCCGAAATCCGAGAAAATTCTGGAAGAAAACATGTGTGCCTATATCAATGGTAAGGTGTAATGCATTTTGATATTTCCTCTTTCCCATCCGTCAGATTGCACAATGCAGTGTTTATTTAGGCAAACATCTTTACTTTCATCCATTTTCATTTCTGAAAACTAGTTGCTAGATATTTAAAACAAAGATTAAATTGTTATGGTTTTACAGTGTGCTGCGTTTCATGTGACATTACCATCGGTTTAACTCACAGCTGTGTGATGCCTGAAGGCTTCACCTTCCGGTGCCATATTGTATAAACGTGTGATGTCCCTCTGTTTTAGATTCCTTGGGCCTGCACCGAGTAGAGAACCCCAGTCACACGGAATGTTCCGTCAGTTTGCACCTGTATAGTCCCCCCTTTGACTTATGCCAAACCTTTGACCAGCGGACGGGACACAAGAACACCGTCACCATGACATTCACAAGCAAATTTGGAGAGAGGACTCCATTTGTAAGAAATATTTATTTCATTAACCAGTTAGGCTTATATGAAGAGCTCATATTCGGCTCTTTCGAAAGGTTATGTAAAATATCCACCATATTATTATCTTAACATTGGTTTATCATGTTTCCACACCCTTTATTATGTTTTGCAATTACTGAGTTAAAAGACATTGTTTTACAACTCTCTTCTTGAGGGGATGTGTCACCCAAACCACTGATGCAATGTGTGAAAGAATCTGTGACAGGTGTCATAAACTCTTATATGGTTCAAATTGCTTGCTGTTGAAAGTCCACATGGTAACGTCAGACATCTTTCACTTAAATCTCCAGTAACTTCATTCAAACAATAAAAATAACTTTTAAGGTACCATTAATTAATCAGATTGTTAGTTTAGTGAAAAAGCTTTGTTACGTTATGGAAGCATTACACTTGGTAGTACAACCCAGGAATAGTGCCCATTCAAACTTCACCAGGAAACAATTTATTGCACAAAATGGCTAATGTATTAGCTGGTATTTCTTATGCAACTAATAATAACATTGCACTTGATACAAACATTCTAGTAGAAATCTAGACTAATGCCTAATTAAAGTGCATTCCAAAATAATCCTTAGTGCCAGCAAAATGTAACTAATGCATATTATAATGCATGACAAGACTGCATCCTGGTTTTGGCAGGGAATCAAACAATTTTGCAAACAAGTTCCTTTGGTGGAGTCACCTGTTTGAGCTGCTCCAAATCTCTCTACCCATTGGAAGGCACACAGCTCCGTCTGAATGTTGCAGCTGTACAGCTTCTTGACTTCTTGTTCTTCTCAAGCAAAGTAATGGTAGATACATTTTTGCTTCCCCACCATTATTTCATTTTCTCACAGGCCACTCAGGAGTTGTAAGAACATTTTAAATAGACGATCAAAGGCAATAACAACAAATATTTTCCATAATAATGGGTTTTGGTCATATTAACCATGTTCTCAATGTAATAGCTACATAATGTAACTCATAAGTTCCTTTGGAAAATTAGAAAACTGGATAGCAGTCTATCTATACTTCAAGGGCATAACGTGTTGAGGTGATTGTTACTCTTTTCATGACATTTTCTTGTTAACATTTCCACTACACTAACAATATTGATTGAAAATATTTGGCACAACAACAAAAATCCAACAAAATATCTTTTCCTAGCCACCGTGCTTCAATCCCGTTGTTTGCGTGCTCACTGGGGTTTTAGGCGTTTGAGTGTTTTTTGTAAAAGCACTTTGTGACAACTGTTGATGTAAAAAGGGCTTTTATAAATACATTTGATTGATTGATTAATTTATTGAATCTGTACTACAGCAATTTCAGGCACAATTTATATAAATCAGCCCCAAAGTGCCTCCTCACCATATTTCATGTAAATATCCATTGCGTCCCAGTTTGATACTGGATATTGTAGATGGTTGGTATCTCATGATAGTGCTGTCTGGACTGTCACTAACCATCAATGCTGTGGTAAAGTAGACTGTTCTTTCCCTTAACTTGAAGTGTGGAATTTGATGTTTGGTGACCTGTAACATAGAGCCGTGACACCGGTTTTGGCACCATCGCGTCGTGATATCAACCCGTTTAGCGTAATTAATCTATAGGATAGCCTGCTCGAACATCCTTAACCTTAGTGTGGTTTTTTTCTCTTCAAAGTGTTTTGCATCATTTCCACCAAGTAACCGCCCAATCAGCGGCCAGCAAAAAGTTTCCTTTTTGCTGTTAGGTTAAGAATTCAAGGAATCTATTCCCATAGGCCACCAGATGTGTAACTTGAAGACTGTTCCACGTATCTTTTAATCTATCTAGCATGTTCACGCTGAAGCTTGTTCAGGCTGGAGGGGCACAGGCTTGGGTACAGCAGAACCAGGCCAGTTCTGCCTGGGCTTTGCCAGCAGCAGGGGACTTATCTAAAATCCATAAATTGCTTAAGTTTACCTTGACCAAACCGCTGTCTGGCCTGCAATATTGCGACACCGATCATACGTAAGTTAAGATAAGATAAAAGCGTCGGTGAACAATGATCTACCATTCCCCACACCCCTTGATTCATTGTTTCCATATTGTTTTCTGTGTTGGGATGGTACTTGAAAGCCCATTTCGTTCTGAAAAGAAAGGCCCATACAGGTTTGGAATATTAGCAATGGATTCTTCCCATATTTGCTTCCTGATGCGTGTCGTCGTGCCCCACGCTGCTGGATAACTTACTGCACATTTCTCTTTCACAGAAAACCAAAGTCTCACAAGAAAACAACTGAGCCGCTTGCATGAGATGGTCGCATTTGAATCAGTAAACACAGGCAACTAAGAAGCAAAATGCAGACATACATCTAAACAAGCCTTTTATGTTGGAGAGGACAGTTCAAAAGGACATGTGGGTAATCCGAATGGCTGTGTCGGTGCCCAGTGTGAGCTGGGCAAATAATGATGAGCGCAGGATGAATGCATGAATAGATTTTGCCATGTATTGAAACTGGTCTTTGTTTGTTAGGCCTTCCCAATAACAGCATTCCTATGTGCCTATGACCTGTGCAACCATATTCTTTTCTTTTTTTACTGTTACGGCTGATAGTTGCATGCATGGAAATTGATTTTCTATTGAATCACGAAAGCATTGTTTTATCAACAGTTTTAAAGTTAATTGAGCACTTTTATCATGTTGATTTCTACACAGAATCGTCATTACAATTTGTGATGTAACATAAGACTATTTGTACTGTCAAATTAGCCTGGAAAGCTGCCTTTCCCAAAGGTAAGGCTTCAGAGTTTTATTTGAAAATGCAATGCTCGTCATTCATGTATTTGCAAAGTGTTCTGTTTTTCGGCATGAGAAACAGTGTTAATTATCATCAGCTATTGTACTGTCCCTCTTGAATATTTTATTGTTTTCAGCCTAATATTAGAAGACCTGTCAAGGAAAGCCTGGACTTGTGGGGCGAAGGTTTGATTGTTGTTCTCACTGATAACCAGCTGAATCCGTCAAGACTTTCTGTGTTTTTCACGCAGGTCGCGTCTTCCATGTTACACGGTTGTATAATAATATCTGCGGAGGAAGAAGGCTCTCTCCTCCTCGGGATTTTGCCTGTGGTTTTAATTGTTTTCATAGTTTGCAATGTAGTGCCGCAATAGCGTTGTTAGTAAAACATGAGATTATACATGAGATTTTGTAAAAGGTATGCCTTGCTTTGACTCTCAACCATTAAATATAATATTTGTCGCGGGGTGTCATCGTGTGTCTGTTGTTTTATAGCAACCCTTATTCTCAAACTAACAAAACATTTTCAACAGAACTTAGTAATTGATGTGGACCCAACTGTTTACTTAAATTGAACAAAAATGTAAAAGATTTGAACAATCCCCAGGTGGGAAAGCTGTAATTAGAAGTACTAAGAGAGTGTGGTTACATGTACTCTGCGTTGGTGTGGACTGTTGAATGTACGGCCAAAATATGTAAAACCGCAGAGGCTGATTTTGGAGGAGAAATAGACATAGCGTTCTCTGTGTAGCAGCTCTGGTGAACATTCCTGTATTCAACCCAGATGCACACTCCCTCAAACCTGAGACATCTGTGGCATTGTTATATAACTGCCCATTTCAGAGTGGCTTTTTATTGTCCCTAGCACAAGGTGCACCCGCATAATGATCCTGCTGTTTAATCACCCTTTCATATGCCAATCGTGTCTGGATGGATTCTCTTGGCAAAGGAGAAATGCCCACTAATAGTAATGTAAGGTAATGTCTGCACACCATTTGAGGGAAATACGGTTCTTTAATGGTACCAATAATTAATTGGATATTTCATTTTTTATTGTTTGTTACTTTGGGTAAATAGTTGTCACATAAGTCAATTGTCTTTTACTTCACAAAAGTTTCTGTGGTTAAGAGTGCTTGAACGTCAATATTGAGTAATTAACTAAGATAGCATTTTCACTGATATAGGCCCTGCTTTATTTACATTGCTAGAATGAGATTTAGTTTTTATTAAGTTTTAATATGTATCTTATACAAATACAGTATATCTGCAATTCAAGTTTTGTGATTCCTGTACTTCGATTTGTTTTAAACACCTGGTACACCCAGACACCACATACTCTCAAAAACAAACAGACAATAGCCCAGTGATAAATATTTACTGAAAATCAAAGACAATAGCCTTGTGTGACAAATATTAAAGTTAAAGACAATAGTCTATGTGATAAATATTTTAAAGACATCTAAAAATGAAAAAGGCACGGTTGGTCTGAACATTGTCTGGTCCATGTAGACTACATTGTACACCCCCCACACCCTTAAGTACCCACCAAGCTCAAAAATCAAAGTGTTTCATTCTTAATTGGGACCGAAACATTCACCCATCTTCTGAATGGAAATAAGGCAAACAAATTTTTTTTTTGTTTTTTTTATATCTGCCACATTTATTATGCATTTGTGCTACTTATGACACTATAGAAATTGGACACAGCTATAGTAGTTTAGAATGTTAACTTTGCTCCATCAAAGACTGTTAAGGTTCCTGGCATGAAGGTCAAAGTATGATTTTTATATCTGCTATTAACAGATTAATATAGATAACAAATATATCTGCTATTAATAAATTATAAATTGTGATTCTGTACAAAAAGCTTGGTACACACACGTACACCACATACTCTCATTATGATTGATGTGATTAATATTTACCCTAAGTAGTAGACAAAAGCCATATGTTATAAATAAATATTTAAACAATAGACAAAAGCCCTATGTGATAAATATTTACTTAAAATAAGAGACAATAGCACTAGGGGATAAATATTTACTTACTGGAAAACAACACCAATTGTGTCATTGGTTGATTGAGCCATCTGTCAGATTTTAAAATCAACAGAGTAATGTCTTTCAGAAATGATTGTGGCCTTTGTGTTAGACTGATTTCTTGATCAGACTAGTGGTAGGTAGATTGTTATTGCAGGATAGCCAGGTAGAATATTTTGGCTTTGTAAAATCTACAACATGATGTGCACCCTGTTCCAACTATCGAAGCTACGATTACTAGTTTTTACAGTTACTGAAGGTGGTGAGAAAGCTCGACTATTGGAGATTACATAACAATGAATGCTTCTGATGACTGAAAGGATTTCAGATGTGGTAGTGTCTGATCAAGGCTGTAATACATCTGTAATACAGAAAAGAAGAAATATAGCTATGTGATGATTATAGAATGGATGTGAGGAAAAACTTTATTGTTTTAAATCCTGGGTTATGATCGGACATGTCAACTATAAGATGAAAACAGTGCTTTCCTATTTGCACTGTATGAATGTATATACTGTTCCAAAATATTAAAGGAGCACGCAATCATCACAGTATAACACCAACTCAATTAAACTTCAGGAATATCAATCGGTCCAGTTAAGCAGCGTAAGCAATTGTGAATCAATGTCACCTGTTTTGGTGCAAATGAAGGTGGCAACAGGTGCACCGGAGAGACAACAGCAAGACAACCCCCCAAAAGGGAATGGTTTTGCAGATGGTGGCCACAGAAAATTGCTCTCTCCTTGTCCTTGCTCCTAGTTAACCATTGTTATGTAATTTTGTTCTTAAGAGTAACAATGTTGTTACTCTTACTGATGTCCTTGCTTCTGATGTGAGTCATGATCTCCCTGTTTTTCCATGAGGCCCGGCTGGACACTGGCAGAACCAACCTGAAGACAAAATCTATCCACTCTTTGTACACTTTCGGGGGTCCCAGCTATAGGGCATGGTATGGTTAATGACAGTTATTAGGGATTTATAATAATAATAATGTGAACATAAAATTACAAAGGAATGTAAGTTAGGTCCTCACCCCATTAAATGGGACCATATCATGCTCTAAAGTGGGAACATGCTCTTAAACTAGCCATATGCAATTACAGTCAGTAGTTGTTCTCGGTATGTAAGGTTAAGATTTTAACGGAATATATGCGAAATCCGATTAACTGAGATCTGATACCTTCGCGGTTGCGGGTTGATGTGATAATGTGAAGTTCCGAAAGCGAAAATGAAATTACCGAATTAAATACAATTATAATAATAAAAAATATCCTGATGATGATAATAATAAATCTAATCATTCACATTCGATCATGTTAGTATTAAATTGACTTCTCGATATGTTTTGACTGATTTGAGCTTTACATAGAAGAACTTGCAGCATATTGTTTCAATTAGCTGTTTCCCGCTGAAATAAGCTCCAACAGCTATTTGTGCAAGTGTGTATTTTATAGTTGGTTGAAAATTGTTGATCAGAAGCGTCTAATTACCACACCTGGTCGTTTGTTTTAAAATAAAAATATATATATATTTTTTCTAGATCGCAGTCGCTGTCAAACACGTCTTGCTTTCTGTCTAGTATTCTTCCATCCGCTCTAACGATGAGGTCATTATCGTAAGGTAACGACAACACCTTCAAAATAAAGGACCCAAGGACACGCGTTACGTTAAGTTTGTCAATTGTAACCAAATTCTAGTTTATGTTTTAAGACAACGCGAAAAGTAGGAGTAGTAGTTGCAAACATTACTAAAACATACATTATACAGACTGGTTTGTCAACTAAGTTGGTTTATTGCGGTGAAACGTGGCATTCAGGAAATGTAAGGTATGGTTTGCAGAATGCATACATTGCTTCGGGCCCAAATGAGTTTAAATTGTGTTGCTAGGTACGTCATCTGTGTTCCATAAAAAAATTACACTGTATATGTATTCTACACACCCTACTGTTTTTCTTGCATGCCACGTTACAATTCACCTAGTCCGGTGTTCCGCTACATGCCAATTCATTAAACAATCCAGTCTGTATGTCATACTGATGTTGTATGGTCTAATATTGTTCTTAAAATATTAAACAACTCTGCATTTGCAGTTTATTTTTGTAGCATTACTGAACATGTTGCCCTTGTCCCAGCTCGTTGCAGGCATCAAATTCAGTGGGCATTTTTGGCCGCTATCATAGTTAATAGTCTTCCTGGGTATACCTGTACCGGCTTTGCAGTCAGGGCTTTGGCTGGGTTACTCAAGCATGTTCACAGACATGTCAGAAGGTCACTCCAGCACTGACTTGACTTGGTGCTTACTTTTGTGCCGAAAGATAGATTTTGCCCTATATGAGGTTCTGTGAGCTCTTGATCCGGTCTTCTTCAAGGACCTCTTTGTATTTAACCCTTCACAAAACACTGACCAGTCTTTCAGTCCTTCCCGGTAAGAAGCATCCTGATAGCATGATGCTCCCACCGCCATGCTTCATGCTAGGGGTATTAATAGCCAGATCTTTGATAAAAGCAGAATAACCTGATATATTGAAACTCAATAATCAGACCTGTGAATTATTTTCTTCATACTCCGAGTGCTGTACAGGTAGCATGGCATATTTCTTGTACTCAGGAGTGGCATCCATCTAGCCAATCTATTATAAAAGCCTGTTGGTTCTGCTTCTAATAGGTTCTCCCATCTCTGCAGATGAACTCTGAATGGATGGTGGTGTGGCCACATGGTTCACTGACCTAAGCTCTTCTTGTCAAAGATTGGGCCCACTTTTTCCTGGGCACCTTCCATGCATTCTTTAAATAACTATTCCTTTACTTGATTTACGACTGACTAGTACTTATTTCTGCAATCTCTGAGGTCTACGGAGAGTTCCTTTGTTGCATTTTTTTAATAATATGCACTGTAAAGTGTGGGACCTTATTTGAACAAGTTTGCCTTTTTAAATCATGTCCAATTAACTAAATTTGCCACTGGTGCATTGAAATCAATTTCTACAGACATCTCGAGGATAGTCAAAGAAAACTGGATGCTTTTGAGGTAATTTTGGAATGTCATGGCAAAGTATCTGATTACTTGTTGTTAATATGATATAATTCAAGCTACAGATGTGTTTGTTCACAATGTGTATGTTCACAAGGTTCACAATGCAGTATTAGGGCACTTAAATTAGTTTTGTGGACAAACATGCCCAACCAGTTAGCCAACTGGATACCTCCTGATACAAATTAGCTTTTGTTATGCATCACCACAAGATATTTGACAAAGCTTTAGGCCTACAGGGATCATAAACTAGGCTATGAAATAAACATGGATTACTTATTATCTGTGTAATGCTATGATGAGACCCATTATCGATTTTTTAAAAGGCCAAAATGTCCCTACTATACTTCCGGGCCAAGCTCATAGGCCATTTATTCTCTCTATTTACTATTTTCATAAATGGGAAAATTGGAAAAAGAATTAAAAAGAAACAAAAGCCACTGAAAATGATTCTTTACTGGTTTATACTTTCTCCCTGTTGGCCTAGGGCAGGTGGTGGCAAATAGGGGAAAATGGCTCTTTGGATAGTAAAGGTTGCAGACCCCTGGCCTAGGGGCTGGAATATTGGCTGCATTTGTTTGTTTGTTTTCCTGATTATATTGTTTTCAAGGAACAGCATTTACACAAATACACAGTATTTGCATTCAGATCTATGATTTACCAGTCATAGGGCGACGAAAGAGTCAGGAATAAGGGTGTAAATGCCATCAGAGTACTCTTTCTTTTGGGATTCTAGGTTATTATCAGTACAACTCTACTGTAGGGTAAAGCTAGTTCAATTTACCTGCTTGGGGTCAGGCAGCCGCTAGCCCCAATGTAACTGAGCTATTTGGTAATATCACCTCTTAAAGGGCATAGTGAGAACAGCAAAGTTCCAAACCGAATCTCGTTCAATTACGTTTTTCTTATTTTGCCGGGCCTTTAATTCGAGTTTACAATACAGCCCATTCAGACTTTGTGGCTGTATTACCTAGTAGAAAACCAAGGTGGGAGAGTGGCCTACACAGTCAGAAAAGCTCTGAGGTGTCCTGTTCCCTTACGCCATGCACAGCAACCAATCAGGGCCAGATCACACAGGTCACAGAATTTGAGAGGCCACTTTATGTTAGCCAACCCCATTTACTGGATTCAGTCTTGGGGGAAGGGAAGTGTGTGCTACTTTGGGGTTGTCAGGTGCTGAATTAAGTGTCACTGCCTGGACATTTGGATATGACCAAATACACGGCTTCCAGCCAAAACGAAAATTGAAACTGAAAGAATGAAGTGGAATCCAAACATTTCTGCCTGTTGCCACAATAGCTTCCAGCCAAAACTAAAATTGAAACTGAAAGGATGAAGTGGAATCCAAAAATGTCTGCCTGTTTGAAAAGAACACTTTGGTCAACTCAAGGTCTGCCAATCCACGCTAAAATCATTTTGGCTTTGCACCATGTAACCTTGCTTAACTGAATGGAAGACACAGTAAACAGATAAAACAAACAGTATAGTCAGATGCGCAGGACTTGCTGTCCTTTCAACCAAAGCATAGCATTCCTTTTATATTATTATATTGTTGAATGTGTGAACAAATAGCTTCAAGAAACATTTATTTTTCCAGTGACTTGACTGCCTTAAAAGCATTTCTCAGAAGAATTTCAGAAACTTTGTTGCTTTCCACAACCCTTTTATATTCATTCCCAAAAGTATCACCTGTAAAACATGGTAACAGAGAATGTCATTCAATCAAATGTAAAACCCTTTTTACATTTTAAAGTGGCTCGGGGAACAAAACATCTTGGGTCCATGGCCAGTAAACTCTCTAGAACTTAACCCCATTGAGAACTGGTCAATTCTCAAGAGGCGGGTGGACAAACAAAAACCTACAATTTCGGACAAACTCCAAGCATTGATTATGCAAGAATGGGCTTCCATCAGTCAGGATGTGGCCCAGGAGTTAACTGACAGCATGCCAGGATGAATTGCAGAATTAACGGTGTAAATGGCTGATTTTTCAGAATTAAGGTCTGGGGAGTTTCCATGGCCCAACATGTTGGTGTTTTGTTTCCTGAGCCACTTAGTTATAACTTTCAGTTGAGCAAGGTTAGATGGTGCCAAGCCAGACTTCTTTAGCAAATGGATTGCCAGTGTTTTTTTTAAACAGGCAGACATTTTTGATTTAGTTTCATCCTTTCAGTTTCAACTTTAGTATTTGACTGGACACCAGGTATTTGGTAATATCCACATTTCCAGGCTGTGACACTTAAATCAGCACCTGACAACCTCAAAGTAGCACACACTTCTCCAAAGGACTGATTCCAGTAAATGGGGTTGGCTACCATAAAGTAGCGCCTCAAATTCCCTGACCTGTGTGATCTGACCCTGGTTGGTTGCTATGCATACAGGTCTTGAAGAAGACGGTCAACACTGCAAATATTGACTCTTTGCATGTACTTAATGTAAGTGTCAATAATAGCCCTAACACTCATGAAATGCTTGTAATTGTACTTCAGAATACCATAGTAACATCTGACAAAGATCATCTGACAAAAGATGTGTAAACCAATACTTGTGTCATTCTCAAAACTTTTGGCTATGGCTGTACACGCTACCTCTAAAGGACAAAGCAAATTTGTGTCAATATTTGGACAACTATCTGTGCAGCACTCCATCAACCAGGCCTTTGTTGCAGAGTGGGTAGACATAGAATGACTTCTGCGTAAAAGGCACAAGAATACCAAGTGCTATGTCTGCCAAAAACTAGGTTCTGAATATAACCTGGCAAATACAATCACTATGGTGAAGCATGGTGGTGGGAGCATCATGCTTTGGGGATGTTTCTCATCGACAGGGACTGGATGAAAAAATGATTGCAAAGAAGTCCTTATCCAGAACACACAGGATCTCAGACCGGGGCAAAGATGAATCTTTCAACCCAACAACAGCCTTGAACCTATAGCCAAGACAAAACTGGAGTGGCTTCGGGACAGATTTGTGAATGTCTTTGAGTGTCACAACAATCTATGAATTCTGCAAAAGGTGTTTCTACAAACTAAAACGGTCTGAATAGTAATATACATAAAAACATTTAAGTCTTTTTTTTTTAATAAATTGACACTAATTTTCATCATTTTTGTGTAGATTGATTACAAAATATGTAGTAATTACAACTGAACTCAATAAAACACAGCAAAACGTGGGAAAAGTGTAGGGGTATGAATACATTCCAAAGGCACTTTGTGTACAAAATGTAAATTATTTTGGACAAGGCACTTTGTGTACTAAATGTAAATTCTTTAGCTCAAATGATGGAAGGAGCATGACCTTGCGTAGTCAGTACAACCAGGACATCTGAATGTTATTTGGGCAGCAACACTTACATTGGATCGCTCGTATCACAGTACCAGATGTTATACCTGTCTATGTAATAGTCAGGTAAACTATTCTGTCAGAAATGATTGTACTAGTATATGGGTGCAAATCCACCCGCCACCCCAGCTTCCAACTGTTTGGCTCTGTTTTTCCATTGCCTATGGGTATTGCTTTTAACAATGTTATGTTATTGTTGTTAGAATCACATACACAATCATGTGATGACAGTGAGTTACCCCAAGTAGCAGAACATTGCTGTGCATATGTTCTCCAACAAATGGTCAAACTAATACGTGGCATTTTAGCAGGCTACGGATACCCTGATCCTTCTAGACAGCTACAGAGTTAATGTAAAATGGAGCAGATTGTTGCAGAGTTGTTTAATGCCCCAAAATGGGCCTCTTCTTGTTGAGTATTCAAATGGAAAGGAGAACAGCAAATAGTTTCTCGAGCAGACTTGAGGTTAAGTATTGAAGAAATGTTTGCCACTGAAGACAATAGTGTAGAAGACATTTCTGGAAACTGAAGAGGGCAGTGTGAACTATATTTTTGAAACTGAAGGGGGCGCAATTACAGACATTTTTTCAACTGAAGGGCAATATGGAAGATTTTTTGCCACTGAAGAGGGTGGTATTGAAGAGCTGCTCCTGAGTCTTACAAAGAATAAACCAAATAGCATAGGTATTTGGATAAGTATGCATATTAATGAGGTAATTGTTAAATGTTAGAACCTGTAATTTATAAGCCACATGTTTATTTTCTGTGAGATTCTGTTTTGAACTGAATTTATTTATACTGAGTAAGTGATTACATTTATGCAAAACTTGGATTATGTTGTAGGTTGCACCTCAAAGCATAATCATTGCCAGGATTTGTTTCACAATAAATAACATAATACCCCATGGAGATTGTGGGGGAAAAAACAGGACACATACTTTGTCAACTTCTTATTCATTTGTCAATTTTTCCTGGAGTCTTGACTGGTGCCTGAATGTTGGAACAAGATGGGTCCTGTTTTGCATGGTAGGAACTAAAAGAAAGAACGCTATTGCATTTTGACATCTGAATGGCCAAAAAAAACTGTCAATAGCCTGACCTGAACTTGTTTGTGACCTAAAATTAGTGGGTTCATGATAAAAAACAACAAATGTCACTTAGTTAAAGCAGTTATGCATATATTGTAGAAAATATTTAGTATTATACATATACTGTATATTTTGTTATTAACATATATATATATATAATTAATTGTATAAATAAGTATATAACTATATATTGACACAACATTTTAACTTTTATATGTACATTAAATATAACAAAAGTTGATTCATTACTGATAGTACCTAGGCAATGCAAACGTGGCAACTAACCCCCTAACTAAATCCAACTCAATCAACAATGTTGGATGGGCTTTCTAAAAACAGGAGTGGAGGCTTTTATATAACAACGGCATCATCTAGTGGTCAAAGCAATTTGTGCACATCCCTTTCACCAAGTGATAGAAATTAAAACGTACTGTATGTTTTAAGTATTTTCGTTGCATATCGGTCTTCAGTAGAATAAGGGCGTAGGCAGTGACAGCACAGGGATCACGGAGTTCATTCAAACAGGGTGGTTTCTGCCACGTCCATGCGCGTTCGTAAGCTTCGGAGGTTTCTAGTTCCCAGTCCGAGTGGGAAAGCAAAGAAACCCGGAATCGAGTGCTCGTCTGAATACGTGGAACAATTATTTAATATATAGATAATTTAACTAGTCTGACAATTGTCCATGTTAAGCAGACTAGTTAACTAGAGCATTTGTTAGCAAACGCATTAAGACAGCTAAAATATTATTGGTTCAATTATAGCAATATTAGTGTAGCAATTCATTTTGTATTACATTTTCCCCAGGTTGTTTTTGAAAAGCACAAGAAGACGGGTTTAACTGACTTACTACTTAAAACTACTCTGACAATTAAAAATACTATTTATGCAGCAGAGATTTCTAAAAGTTTCACCATCCTGCTTTTTGACAGAATAACCGAGCGGCACAAATGAACCGTGCGGTAGGCTAGTGGGTAACGGTAAGCAAACCCAGGGCTGCCCTACCCTGCTCCTGGAGATCTACTGTCCTGTAGGTTCTCTCCAATTTTATTTTAGCACACCAGATTCTAATAACTAGCTGGTGGAAAATGTTAAGATTAGTCACAAATTGGGTTGAAAAGAATACAGGGTTGAGTAGCCCAGATCATTTCCTGTAACGGAAATGTTGCTAGATCGAATCCCCGAGCCTACAAGATGGAAAACCTGGTTTGTTCGATTACCGAGCAAGGCAGTTAACTCTAAGTGCTCAAATTGCTGCTAGGTTGTGGGTTACAATGTCAGATGTAAAATCTGTGTGTATGGAAAGAAGAGAGATGTAAAAGACTCTTCAATCGGAAAGAAGAGAGATGTAAAATACTCTTCAATCGGAAAGAAGAGAGATGTAAAAGACTCTTCAATCTTTCCCAATTTCGCCCAAAAACGTTTGACAAAATCAGGTTTACCCTGGGCTAGGTTTGACAAAACTCCACCCTTGAAGTAAGTGTGTCAATGAGACCCGGTGAGGGCTCTAACTTTAAGAATTTCGACCAATGGTCCCGAAACGGAGGCGGTCACTCACATTTCTGCCAATGGGATGTTACGTTGATGCTACGTCTGTTTGTAGATACTTACTTCCGGGGTGAGGGATTTGAGGTGAGTTGGTCTAGTGTAATATTGATCAATATATTGAACTATATTGTTATGCGATTAAACGATTACTGAAAATGTTAAAATGCATAGGGAAAAAATATTGTCATTTTTTAATGCGAGTGTCGTTAATATTGTTAACTCAATCTCTAAAACAACTGGATTTCTAGTTAGTCGGCCTTGTCAGCTAGCTAGCTACTTTAGCGTAGATAGATAGCTAGCTTGCTAAGTTTTGAATTCCGGGTTTGTTTTTTTCAAACGGACAAAATATTTATATTGTTAGTTTTTTGTCCATGTAGTCGTTTTTCTTAGATTGTGTAGCTATCTGATGTTTCATTTAAATGTTCTGGGTTTGCAGGTCGAAGATTATATATCAGATTATCAGTCTCGGCACTTCTACCACCAGCCAAGATGTGCAGCTTTCACCGTACTGTCAGAGTATTGGTGCAGGTGCTTTGGGCCCACCTTCTCTGTGGATGGGCATTCGGCTCTGAGCTTACATTTGAGCTCCCGGATAACGCAAAACAGTGTTTCTATGAAGATATAACCATTGGCACCAAGTGTACACTTGAGTTCCAGGTAGGTTCATTTTGGCCCTAACATTATGACAGAGTTAAGTACACTAGTATTGACTCATGTTGTGTATTTAAAAAATCTTTACAGGTCGTTACTGGTGGACATTACGATGTTGACTGTCGTCTGGAGGATGCAGATGGCACAGTTCTTTACAAAGAAATGAAGAAGCAGTACGACAGCTTCACATTCACTGCGGCCAAAAATGGAACATATAAGTTCTGCTTCAGCAATGAGTTCTCCACCTTTACGCATAAGACTGTCTACTTCGATTTCCAAGTTGGAGAGGATCCTCCACTTTTCCCTAATGAGAACAGGGTCACTGCTTTAACCCAGGTACCAATCCAGCCAATATGTAATGGCACAAGAATTGCACTTTTGCACTTCTTGTTCCATTTCTTCTAAAACATTTTGTATTTTTCACCTTGTCGATAAAAAACCTACATTGAATGCTCAATTATTTTCAACACAATAGTAGTTCATAGCTGTTAGTTTTCTGTCCGTAACTGGAGATTGTAGTTCACTCTTGTGTCTTAGCTACACTACTCAAAACCAAGTAAATGAAACCTCAGGATTATCAATCTCTCCAGTTAGGAAACATCTTATATTGAATCAATGTCACCTGATTTGGTTCACACTGAGCATTGTATGAAAGAGTCTGGGGACGTGTGGTGAATGTTATGCTGCCTGCAACATCATCCAGCTTGACTGGTTTGGCGGTATTCATATTATTATTCATTTTCTGTCATATCGTTTGAGAGGTTCTGTGCAATGTTTAATCAGTTCATTCAGTATTGTAACGATCAGCTATTCTCTACAGCCTTATGAAATTAGGTTTCACTTGGCCCCAATATTGGCATAAATATTTATTAGCAATTTCGAACTTAAGTTATTAATTTAAACGTCCTATTAGGAAATTTTGACAGCAGTGTAAATATCAGAGTTTTGGCTATAGTCAATCTTATCCAAACCTTATATTGGCAAGATGATTTAAAAAAAAATATATATATATATTTATACTGTATAATTCCACTGACTCCTACTGGTTGATACAACGTGTACTTTGCAACATTAGTGTTGATTTGGGACTGATTCTCACAGGGGACCAGAATGAAAACATTGATAGAAATGTATCCACTCAACTGTATACTCTCAAAAAGTGCACCGTTTTGAGTTAACAAACCATGCACACGCATATCAAAGCACACATCCCAGACCCGGGTCGTATTTCCATCTGCATAACTGAAGACTGAAACCAGGTGCAAGTCCCGGCTTAGATCCACTTTTGTTTTTCAGATGGAGTCTGCCTGCGTGTCCATTCATGAGGCCCTGAAGTCGGTCATTGACTATCAAACACATTTTCGTCTTCGGGAGGCTCAGGGGCGTAGCCGCGCTGAGGATCTCAACACGCGAGTGGCTTTCTGGTCCATCGGGGAGGCCTTCATTTTGCTGGTAGTCAGCATCAGCCAGGTGGTCTTACTGAGGAGCTTCTTTTCTGACAGGAAGACCACTACCACCCGTGTTGGGTCCTAACGTTTCCCCACTCTCATCCCGGTCACCTCCGCGATGGACTTGATCGAGCGCCAACAACCACAGTTCATGGCAGATTTTCTTTTTTTTCTTTTTTTTTTTTTAGATGCCATATGAAAGAATTTTTAAGATGAAGTATGTTCAGGTTTTGAAGTTACTTTTAACAAATCCAGTGGATTGCCTAAAATAAGCCTAACATGTTGGCAATGTAACAATGTATTTATTATGGCGGTGCATATTTTTATTTTGTTGTTGTTTAACTGAATGTATGAACATACTGGTAGCCTGTTTTGCAGTTGTAATTTGAGACTTTGATACATACAAATGTAGTTGCAGATTTTCATTTGAACACTTCTCACTTCCACCTCAGCAATGACTACATTGAGCCTTGGTTTTTAAATCCTCACCAAGAGATTGAACCAAACCACAATATCTGATGTAGAAAATTGGTAATCATAGGGTTTTTTGTAAGATTCAACTCTTCTACGTGGCTTTTGGTAAAAAAACAAAAAAAAAACAGGTTGCTTTAGTTAGACTGGCTGTGACTTTATGCATTTTCAGGATTTCAAGCATCTCTATTGTAACTGTTTTTGATATATAAGAAAAGATGATGAGCTGGTTTGTCCACATAATTTAATTTTGTATTATTTTTGCGTCCTGTTTTACTATTTCTGCACCGTCATCAGCGTGTTGGCGCTCAAAGGAATTGTTTTTTTTGCCTAGCTGAATAAACATTGTCTGTTAAACCTATTTGTTTGGACATTCAAAAGTAATTAAATGATTAAATTCAGCCAAAGAACGAGAAATCTACGAGAGTTACTGAAGTATATTATTTACACGCAGTTATTTACACGCAGTGCGGTATTATGTTGCAGAATAGCTAGCCCTAATGTTTAGTCTCAGCGACTGTTGGTATCTTGCATATAACACGTTGCTCAGGTCTGATAGTTCACAGGTGCTATAGGTTGTTGACCAAGGATGCTGATTGTGTGTTAGTACATCAATATAATGCGTAGTTGGGACTTTCATCTGATGTCTTAATATGTCCGCCATTTTACCTGGGACCATTTCGGAAAAGTCAAGCCACTTAACACTAAGCATGGTGGTATTTTGTGCAGCTGAAAATATCTACACAAGGGAGGTGGGGATCACTGTCCACGCATCAATAATAGTGTAGGAAAGTATTATAACACTTAATTGTATATATTATTTTTAATAAATGTACTAGAAAGCTAACCGTTGTTTAGCTACACATTATGAGTTAACGTATATTAACACATTTTCAAATAACGTTATTACGGTATATAATCAGCAGATGGCAATGTCGCATAGTTTCTGTATCCTAGCGATTCCCATTTCTGCCCTCCATTTACTATTTTTCTGTACTGACATAAGTGTTTCAAATTTAATGATAATATTTGTATGTATAAACAATACATATCTATATTATCATGTAAAATGTGTTGATTATTATCTTAGGACATTATTATTAATACAATGCAAATTCATATTTTGTATTATTTGGAAAACGTTTACAAATTAATTTGTTTGTTAATATTCTGAAAAGTACAGTCATTGTATGCATTATATGCAAGGAGCGCAGTGTAGAATCCTGCCACTAAACAATAACACTACTTATCTCATCCTCGTCTTCCCTTACCAAACAAGACTAGTATGGTAATAGCCAGTCCAGGGTGGTTTTGGGTTGGAAGGATAGTACAGTACCGAGTGTCTAAAGAGAATACAAGGAGATTAATAGTCACATTAATAGTAAACTGATAGACGGACAACAACGAGAACGTTTAAATGGGAAATAAATCAATCACTTAAATTCATTTTGTGGAAAATTGTAATTTCACATTAACTGCAGATTATGGTTTACCTGTAATTTGTATTTATATTTTAATGCTAGTCTTAAGCATTCCGCATTAAAATAAATATAATGGTTATAAAAACTTAAAATGCCACTTTTACCATGTGTTTCTATTGTAGCTGGTTTAGAATAGGTCCAAGGTAAGATGGTCCATTCTGATGTATAGAGTCTCTATGACATCAGCCTATCTAGTGTTCGATTACCTATGGCCATTCACACCACCAAACAAAAGGTTTTAGTTCTGAAACATTAACCTAGGCAGACTGATCATTTCGCATTTGACTGCAATTGTTTTGATTCCTAATATCTTATAGTGTTTTCATAAATTATCATGGTCAGTTTTAAGCCCATTCACAGGAAACAGGAGCAAGGATTTCTTTGTAATGTACCAGCTCTCGGATAAGATGGGTTCCTTGTCAATACATGAGGACTTGCGAATAACTGCATTGTTTCAGAGATCGGTTCATAGTGATGAGATCCTCATATCTCCACCCTAACTATGGGAACCGCCATGCAGGTAGCAAGATTGAAGGAGAACTTAACTATTTTACAACTATGTTAACCACACTTGTCATTTCCTCAACCTGAACATAGTCTAAGAACTACGAAAACTGTAATCTAGTAGTGCACACAGTTGGTTTTTATTCTAGATCTTGAATCAGAGATCAATTTAGGTCTAGGACCCCAGGTGAATGCAATTAACTAAACCAGTAGTACTATGGCAAATACAAGTCCAGCAGGACTCAGGATCCCCAGGTTCAGAGTTAAAGATCATTTCATTTGTGGTTCAGTTTGCTGTTAACTGTCCACTGTTTCCAGATTTCTATAGAATATGAGGTGTCATTTCTTAACATCTGAGTATTTTTTATTAACTGATCTGGGTGTATATCTGACTTTTTTTTTTTTTAGAAGATTGTTAGTTGACCAGTTCGTGTTGTGTTTGGAAAACAAGATTCAACATTTGACATTGGCAAAACCGTTAACCGTTGCTCACCAGGAAAGCTCACAAAGCCGCTACCAATCAGAAGGGTTGGGTTAAATGGAAGTGGAAGCCAAATATCGGTTAACCATTGTGTGCAAATTGACAATTAAACTATTTTCCTTTATAGACGGTTGATTGTCCAGTTGAAATGCTTTAAACAAGCACTTGTCAAACATTTCAAATATGTTTTCCCCCTCTCTAATTTAAGCACTGGTCACAAATATTACTACTGTATACAAAAAATATGTTTTATATATGTTGTGATTCATGGTAGATGTGGCTAACTAAAGTTTTTATTAACCATTTCTCAATGCCCACAGATTCAAGTAGTTGTGACATTCACTTTTAAAGTGTGTTAATGGCGATAGAAAGTAATGGGGCCTACTCTGGACCGATTTTCCTGAGAGCTAACACTCTGATTTGCCTCTTACTCTTTGATTGTTTTCGATTTGACAGAACTGTATTCTGGGTATTTAGTCGTGATCTAACTGGAGAGAGAAAGAGGCATCACCGATCTAACCCGTTGTGGTGGGTAGTCAAATCTGCTCCTATTATCTGCCCATTCAAGAACATTGTAAATTATTTGCTGTATTATATTTTCTGGTGTTAGCTCCTCTGGGATACGTTTAACGGGTAAGCAAGAATTACGACACTACAACAAGCTTGTCATCGAAGGAAAAGAACGCATCTTCACTGCCTGTCTTCTGCTGCTGGACAACATTGGCTAGCTAGCTTAGCTTCACTTACAGGAAATAACAAGCGGGGGTGGATGTTCCCTGGCCCTTGTCGTATTTCTTGATCGTTTAACATCTAAATTATACAGCTAAAGTTAACTACAGACACGTAACACGTGGTTTTGTTGGTGGGGATAAAGAGTTTGATGGAATTTAAAAGGACGTGGAACGGTGTAGAGACTGGACTGTTAGCCCCTCGGAAGAATAGATTGAACAGGGCAGCTTTCTGGTTTGTGTGCAGTACCTAGCTAGCCAGTTAGCCAACCAATTGAACAATTGGTATATTCATCGTTAACAAGCCCGTGTTGACTTTTGTTGAGGAGAGGGGTTAACAAAATACTAAGCCAATGTTACATGTTTCAGTATATAGATTATCTAACTGCTGCTGTAACGGTCTAATTTCTTATTAGGTTAACGTTAGTCCACTAACGCGTTAGCGCAAGGGGCTGTTTACTTTAATCCAAGAGGCTGGCGCCACCAAAACCTCTACACCTGCCACTGAGTTATATCTACTAGCGAGGTGCAGTTTTTGTTTTGAACTGTGTGCTGTATATCCCGTAAAGGAAGCTGCTCCAATGGATTTACAAACCGCGGTGTTCAATGCAGCCAGAGATGGAAAGCTGCGGTTGCTTCAGAAACTTTTGGAGAACAAAACTGGCCACGAGGTTACCAAATTGATGGGGGAGAAAACAAACGGGGCGACCCCTTTGCTTATGGCTGCGAGATACGGACACCTGGATCTAGTGGAGTACCTCATGGAGTGTTGCTGCGCACCCGTTGAGGTTGGGGGTTCGGTGAATTTTGACGGAGAGACTATCGAAGGAGCCCCCCCTTTGTGGGCTGCCTCGGCGGCAGGTCACCTTAAAGTAGTGCAGTCTTTACTTGGCCACGGTGCCTCCGTGAACAATACGACGCTCACAAATTCAACACCACTGAGAGCAGCTTGCTTTGATGGACATTTGGACATTGTGAAATATCTGGTGGAGCACAGAGCAGACCTGGAGGTGGCTAACAGACACGGTCACACGTGCCTCATGATCTCGTGTTACAAGGGACACAAGGAAATTGCCCAGTACCTCTTGGAGAAAGGCGCTGATGTTAACAGGAAAAGTGTTAAAGGTAAGCACCTATTGTTGTACTGTATTACAATGAGTAATGAGGTTAGGCCTAGTACCTGGCAGGTGCATTTGTCAGTGTTTTGTAGTGATGGCAAATTCAACACAAAAGTAATGAACCAATGACAGCAATTGCATTTGGAGTGTCGTTTGTCCAATATTGTTAGACATTAATACGTGGCCTTCTTCACCCTTTTTTAGTCCTGTAGGGAATAGGGTTCATGCAAGCACTGTGAAAGACAGTCATGAGGGGATGGTTGGTTAAATGTAGCACATTAACAAAATGTCTCGTATACCTCCCCCACAACGCTGTGTACTGTCATTAAAATGAAAGATGCATTCGTAAAGGTCAACTGTTAGAATGTCTGCCGACGAATCGTCCGATTGGCCAAAGATGAATTTGCAAGCATTTTTCCCCAGGCAACACAGCATTACATGACTGTGCCGAATCGGGCAGTTTGGAGATCATGAGGACCCTGCTGAAATACGGTGCCACCATGGAGAGGGACGGCTATGGGATGACCCCGCTGCTGTCCGCCAGCGTGACCGGCCACACTAACATCGTCGACTATCTCACCCAGCACCAGAAAACAAATCAAGCCGAGAGGATAAACGCCCTGGAGCTGCTCGGTGCCACGTTTGTGGACAAAAAGAGAGACTTACTGGGCGCGCTGAAGTACTGGAAGCGGGCCATGGACCTGAGATACAGCGACCGCAACGGTGTCCTTTCCAAAGCGGAGCCCAAGCAGTTGATCATGGCTTACGACTATGCCAGGGAGGTAGGTACCGTGGATGAGCTGGACAGCCTGATTTCGGACCCGGACGAGATGAGGATGCAGGCCCTGCTCATTAGAGAACGTATCCTGGGGCCCTCCCATCCCGACACTTCTTACTACATCCGCTACCGGGGAGCTGTGTACGCGGACTCAGGCAACTTTGAGCGCTGCATTAACCTGTGGAAGTACGCCCTGGACATGCAGCAGAGCAACCTGGACCCTCTCAGCCCCATGACGGCCAGCAGCCTCCTGTCGTTCGCCGAACTGTTCTCCTTCATGCTCCAGGACCGCGCCAAGGGCCTGCTGGGCACCACAGTGTCCTTTGACGACCTCATGGGCATCCTCAGCAAGAGCGTGCTGGAGATTGAGCGGGCAGTGACACAGGCCCAGCCCGGGCCCGACCCCACTCAGCTCAGCAAGGCCCTTTCCATCATCCTGCACCTCATCTGTCTGCTGGAGAAGGTCCCCTGCACCACGGAACAGGACCACTTCAAGAAGGAGACCATCTACCGGTTCCTCAAGCTGCGGCCCAGCGGCAAGAACGGCTACAGCCCGCTCCACCTGGCCGCGGACCGGAGCACAACCTGCGTGGGCCGCTACCCCGTCTGTAAGTTCCCGTCCCTGCAGGTCACCTCCGTCCTGCTGGAGTGCGGCGCGGACGTCAACTGCCGCGACGAGGACGACAACAGCCCGCTGCACGTGGCCGCCTCCAACAACCACCCGGACATCATGCGCCTGCTCATCGCCGGCGGAACGCACTTCGACAGCACCAACGCCCTGAAGCAGACGGCCTGTGACCTGCTGGAC
>JACXGK010000576.1:81883-101329 GCA_016801125.1 Novumbra hubbsi
CCCCCCCCCCCCCTCGCATCCTCCTCTTAGGTTGTACAGAAGATGGTGACTGACACGGCATAGACACCTTCTCCCTTTCTCTCTTTGCAAAGTCAGCGTTTAATCTCTGATTTATTTGTTTTTTTGTTTTTTTTGTATGGGCATGCACAATGTTTTCAACCAACCAAGCTAGTTTTTATTCTTTTTTTTTTTGCTTAGTACATTCTACATATTCCATGCTATTTATTTAGATATCATTGAGAGATTTCTCCATGTCCCTTGCTGTTTCTCTTTCACCGGAGATGGAGGAAGATGTTAGGAAACACTTTTCCAAAACAACTTTGCCTACTACTTCGCAAATGTTTATGGTAAATTCTATATGCTGTTGTTCAATAGTTATGTTTTCAGGGTTTTGGATCTGCTGAGTTAAGTAATGGAACAAACTAATTTCTCTCTATCAACCATAAAGACGCTTTATGAAGTGGTAATGTTTGCAAATACCATAAGTGCTTTATTCCTCCTATGCACAGGCTATGATATGCGACTGTTCTGTGTTGGCACTTGTCTGTCTAATATCTTGAATTCTTCTGTGGTGACCTTCTGTTCTTTTGTTTCCGTAATTGGTTACATTAAGCAAAGGGCATGTCATGATTGCTGAATGCTGTTAGATTAGTAGAATTGGGTGATTTTATGTGCTATCTGAAAAAGGTAATTGCTTGCAGAATGTTTCATGTTGGAGCGGATCCTCATGCTTTGTCATGGATCTGTGAACCAGACCATGGTGAGCCGAGCACTAAAGCAAGACCAATGTTAGTTGGACTTTAATACGCCCCTGCATGTAGTTGGTATTCACAGGGAACTCCATGACATGAGCTTTGTACGGCATATCAATCAATTATTGCATAAACGCTTTAGGACTCTTGACCAATTGAAATGTAAACCTTTTTATATTTGTCCTGTTGGATTAGAATTGGACAGAGGGAAGGCTTTGCACTGAGGTCTGAGTTTTGTGAAGTAGCCTAACCTTGCACATTAGCTTTATTCGTGTGGTTACGAAAAGGGCTTCTCATATTTCTAGGAGGACTTCTAGCTGAGGACAGAACCATAACAATGTACTGTTCCACCAGGGACAGTGGTTAAATTCTGCACTTTATTACAGTAGGCTAAAATTTTCTATTACAATACGACAAATCAAGGTCATGTCTTAAGAACTGATTTGACAATAAACTCATGTTGCACTTGTCCTTGCTGCTCTAGTGTTTTCATTAAACCCCAGCTAGCTTTGGAACCGGATTCAACTTTGGTCTCTACAGTCTCTGTCTTGCCCCCAACGATCACCTCCCAGCACATTTAAAATGCCACAGTAACTGCATGTTCGTCTATAGATGAGTCACAGGGTGAGGAATGCATGTAGCAAGTAGGCTGGATTGTGTTTTCATGGGCTTTGTATTCTGGCTACGGTGCTTGAAGAAAGACTGGTTGTATTGGTTCAACTATTGCTTCACCTTTGCCCACTGTTTGATCCATTCACATGAAATGTGGTAAAAAAAAAAAACAGCCAAGTTTTCTTCACAATCATGTGCGATCTCTTCTTTTCTGAACTCCGTAGTCTCCCTCTTTTCTGGGATGTTCACAAATGATTGTTAAAACTATAATAAGGGAATACATTACTGGATTGCAGTAGCAGGTTCAGACTTGCAGCAACTGGATTCTTTAGAATTTCCCCCCAGTTTGTCCATTTTATTGCCACAGCATTTTTATTTTAAGTTCTGTGGAAGCTTTCCTGCCCTGAAAGGACTGAGTTTAGTATTCCACATGTTAAAATACTTCTCTCCCTGCTTGTCCACATATTTATAGAACCTCTGCTAATGTCTGGCCTTGTTGCCATTTGACGCTGTGCTGTCTTTTATCATAATCTGAAAATAGCCTGGAATAATGCCCAACTGAAAACGTGTCCTACATTTGTGCTCGCTGCCTTGTCTTCCTCAGAGTGGCCCAAGAAGCTCAGTTTCCCTGAAACAGGCTCGAGCCGGGGTGCTCTCTTTGACTGAGTCTAGCTGTGACTCATAGCGTCTGCACAGCTGGCTGATGGCCACGTTGAAGCATATTGAAAGTTCCTTGTGTTTATTTATCAGGTGAAGGGTTGGGATTTACCATGCTCGCTGGCAGGTGCCATGACAGGCAAATGGCAAACACTTCTAAAGCTTTCAGGACGTTGGAGAAGAACCTCTGGGGGTTCGTGTGGGGATTGCAGCTACCGCGATTACTCCTTTAATTTCTGAACACATATTGTCTGAGAATTCTCTGAGTGGGTCCTAACATGGGCCCCTCTGGGTCTGGGGCTCCTGATTGGAGTGACGTGTGGAACTCGACCATATCAGCAGGCTGTTGAAGGGGAAGCTTTCCCCTCGGCAGGGCTTCCACTGGGTATAGAGGAGGGGATCCTTCTCCCGATCCGTCTCCGTGTTGTGGCTGGAGAGTGTGGGCCCGGAGGGAAAACAACAGGCATTATTTATAGGGTGTGGTGGCGTGATTATAGCAATGCAATTCAATAGATATTCTGGGCTCACAGTTTTCTTCTAGACAGCAAGTGTCAAGTGCAGTGCCTGTGCCAGTGTTCTTGGTTTTTTTATGGTGTGAGATTATTTTTATTTCTTCTGTTGGTTGGGAAAGACAATTAAACAGATTTATCATCACACAAATGGCTACTGACACCATTACGCCTTACTAACAGATTCCTGGTTGTAAAATCACTGATTTACATATCCCACTAAAGTCCACAGATGATGGTTTTATTCAACCTCGTGACGCATAATCCCTCACGCTTAAAATCAATTCATGCAGGTTGTCTACCTGACATGCATTTTTTCATTAAAACAAAGGAAGACTGGATGTAAAAACATTCCTAATCTAAAAGCTGTCGCTGGTCTCCAAGTCTCTTCCCTATTATGTGTTTGAAAGGACCGTCTGAGTCGTGATTTAATCCACTGCGATTTCCGGACCAGAGGGTGAGTACAATAAACCCATAATGAGGTTTAAAGGACCTCGGAGACTGTGCTCTTGGGCCTCCAGTGATAGGTCTGACCAGCTGGTAGCTTAGCATGCAGGGACTCTTTGCCATCTCTGCTCAGGCCAAGTTTACTTGCCTGGCAACGATGGCCCCTGGATTCATGTGCTAGTGTCCATTACCCTCTATTGGCCTCCAACGGACGGTCTCCGCTCCTCAGGTTCCTGTAATGGTAGTGTCAGCGTTTTTTTCAAATGGCCTCTTTTTGGCTCTTGACCTCTACACACATTCAGCTTCTTCCCTTGTGGTTGTCAAGTTGACTGATGTCTGACATGACAATACCATAATGTTTTTGTATTTGTTTAAAAGACTGCCATGATCTTCATTTAGACTTTTTGCTGCCTAGAGTTTTACGTGTTTACATAATAATAATAATAATAACATTCTAGTTATGGCAGGAAGCAGAAACTGACTTGCAAGCGGAGCGGGGGAATGATGCATCACCAACACGCGATGAGTCATTGTGCTTTTTTATTTGTAAGAAAAGGACAGGCAGAGCCACTTGACATAGGAGCGACTCGTCATCACGAGTGTAAGCTGGTTTACCCAGAGCTATTTCCTGTGACAAAGTCTATGCATTGTTGAGTCTTACTGGATCTATTTTGATCCCATTTGCTCAAGCAGGAAACAAATCCTGCAGTAACAGGTAATATAATAATTACTTTCGGTTTTTAATATATCCTTTTCACTTTGCGTTGAACTGGTGTGTGAGTAATTGTTTTTTATTATATTGGGACACTCCATAAGGCAATATTTGTAAAAACCCCAACCGTGTGAATTATGGTGACAGTGTATAAAATTAGGGATTCTAGGCTACAAGATAGAACACCTTTGTCATCTACAGGGGTTTTACAATTTTGAATCTAATTTCTGCAGGCGCCATGTTATAGAAGATTTTATTAGATTAGTACAAATTTTAAATGAATGTTACAATTCTGGCCGCTAAATATAATACACAGTGACGGTGTCCAAACCAAAGTATGAGGACCCTGTGGGAATTATCCTCACATGGTTCTTGTGACGACTCTGGTCTACTGGTGACTTTCATAAGTAGGTGCCAAAACCAAATGAGTATTCAAAAACTTTTGCTATTGAGTACTGTATGACACCAATTATTAGTACACAGACCTATTTTGGTTAAGTTCAAACTTGCTGCATGGGAATTTTATTTTTTCATCTGTATTTTGTGGTGATGTGTTTTCATTAAGGAGGGACTGTACACAAAGGAAATACTGTTGTGTTAAGCTTGCTAGCTCTGAGCTTAGTTTAGAACAACCCACAATAACATTTATGCATGTGTTACATTCACCACTTTAAATATATTTGGCTTGAAAAAACCTGCACCATATTAAAACACAACTTGTTATCCTTAGCAGGAAACAAATCTTCAGCTACCTGCCACCCAAAATGTATTTAGAGTTTGTGACCTTTGTTCTAACGTGAAATTGGAATCGTCAAATTGCCCCTCCTTCCCCCAAGGGGCTAAAGTGTATTGTAAATGACCCTTTCCTGGCCACATGCCTGAAGAACAAAGAACAGATACACTGATGGTTTCAACAGGTGAGAAATGTCAGAGGACTCAATGATCCCCAGATACCAATCAGACATGTCATAGACAAAGAAAGACCAGGTCCCCTCTCCCACATTTATGACACAATCAGCACTTCTGGCATTCCATGTCTACATTTCCAACCCAAGGATCCATGCATAAAGTGCAGGGCGGGGGCTTAAAGGTGGCGAGAAGAGCTTGGATATAGTTGTAGAGTTTGACCATCATTTTTATCTAAGTGAAAACCACTTGAACCAACAGCATCACCTCTGGTTCACCCAGAGCTCCGTTGCGACACTGAACTGATGCTTATAGAGCACATGTTGGCTGTGTGTCCCAGTGGCAGACAGTGTCAACTCCGATTACTCACATTGGTCTTCGCAGTAGTGGTCAGGTGTCAGTACATTTACTACGCCTCCTGTGTTCGGGTGTGTGTTTATGTACCTCATGCCCATATCATTAACCAGACAGAACCTTGGGTGAAGCAGTCTGCACCAATAAGGGTAAACATCTAACTCACAACAATGACGTTAAAGAGATAAGATACACAATTTGCGGGTACCTAAGTATTTTATTGTAATTGTTTTACAAGGATTTTGCACAATGTGATTTTTTCTATGAGAGTTGAAATACTAAAAGTATATTTCCCATATGCCCAGTTTTGGTGAGAATTGATATATGTAATTCAATTTCTCACTGGAAAGAAGTCAGAAATAGGAAAGTCTGACATTAAAATTGCTCTTCACATGTACACCCAAGGGACGGCCATCCTATCCCGGATGCCCTCTCTCAATAATGAATTTGAGTTTCTATTTATAACATTTAGTCCAGGGAGTTGTCAGCGTGGAGCACGGTAATTTTCGCTGCTGCCCCTCATTGAAAATATGTCTTCAAATAACCTAACCGACAGACAGCCTATTATTTGAGTGTATATCATGTATACTAAAGGAAATGTATATATCTTGTATTCGTTCAGTGGAGACGTAGATATTGGATGACATGCTCGTTTTATCTTTCGGCTGGACTGCCTGCGTGTCTGGCTGCCTGGTGGCTACACGGTAGCGAGGTTGTGGTAAAATAAACAGCTGCGCCATCTGCTGGTGTTAATCACTGAAGACCGGGCTGTTCAAATGAGTGTAAATTATGCCTGTTTAGTTTTCAACTTCAAAAACGAAAATGGCTTCCTTAACAACCACAGGGCTCTCTGATACCCAGTTTATGGTAATAACAATTTAGTGATCGTGAATACAAATTGTCCAGCAAACGACACAACATAGTAAGGCAACAGTAAAGAAAATGCATTTTAGTAAGGCAACTTTATGTGTTATGTGTATGGCTAACTCAGTCAAGGTACAGTAACCCCGATGCCAAATAACAACAAACACACAGAAGTAGCTAGCTAGCTATCGTGTGTGCGTGTTCTGCTAGCTAGATGAATGTAACGCTGCTCTCTATCGTGCTATTTTTTATGCTTGTGTTGCTGTCTGAAAAATATATATAATGGACATTTCTGCGTAGCCACCTAACTACGTCGTTAGACACTAAATAACTACCCCCACTATACTGTGCTTTAGTTTTGAACGGACCATTGGACCAGTGTAGGAAATACTTCATTATTATGTCTAGATTCCAGACTGCCGACTAGCTAAAAAAAAAATTAATTTCTGATGACAGATTTGCTTCTTGCCTGACTGCTTGTCAGAACTGACTAATGTCAACTTTTTATTCTCAGAAGAAAGGCGATTTCCTCACGTCTCATCATAATGCACAACGTTTGGAAGACGGATTTTTCCAACAGAAGACAGAGTTTCTTAGGAATGCAGAGAAGCTTAAAAAACAGTATGTTTGTCGTTGTCGATATGTTGAATTTAGATTTTAATTGATCAATAGATGATTTGGGGTCACTGCTGTTAATGTAAATGATTATTGTAGCTGGAAATAGCTGATTTCTTATGCAATATCTGCATAACGTTACAGAGGCCCATTATCGGCACACATCATATTATACACCGCATTTCTGATAATATTTTTTTTAATAAATATCAATTATGTGATTATCTTTTGAAAACTAAGACGTTTCTAAGTGACTTCCAACCGATTTTGGGCATCTAGCCTAATTCTTGTTGTTCTTAAAACAGGATTGAGAAAATGGAAAAGGAGAAGATGGTGAATGTTCAAGGCAGGAAGAAAGTTTTCCCTGATGAATTGGGAGTATTGGAAGAGTTTGATAAAAGACTTCAGGATGATCGAAATACTGAGCGTGTGTACTTTTGCAGATGCTATAGACATAGACACAACTTTAATGTTTCTTATTTTTACAGTGTTCATATTTCCTGTGCCTTAGATATGAATGTGCAAAACCAACTGGTGAAAATCCAAAATGGTGTACTGAGATTCCAGAGGCAGCTGACTGATGTGAAGCCCACCTCTGTGTGTAAGTCAGTTATGCACTAGTTGGTGGTGCATTGAAAATGTTGAATTCGTTAAATATTCAAGGTTAGAACATATTCAAGTATGAGCTAACAAGTCATGTGTTATTGGACTCTAATTATTCATTTTAACTTTTTATAAGTCATGTGAGATATGCTAGAAGTTTAAGCAAGAGTGTCCTATAAATAAGCAAAAATATATGTACATTAGTCTTATTGTATATAAAGGGAGTCCCATCACAACCTTTAATATAAAATACTGTGAGTCCTAAAACTATCCCCAGATTTACAGTATTGTGTAAAAGTCACTGAGAAAATGGTGCAATGCTATTTATTTGGGCAGTTAGTGTTTACTTGCTATATAACACCATATGTTGTCCAAAAGGTAATTGATTTCTTATAAGGTATCTAGCCATCTTTCTTGATATCAACTACCTACCTTTGTAAATTTCTCCTGAGGATTTTACCATGTCTCATTTTACCAGGAAAGTGTGGAAAGAATAAAACTCACGCTGCGGTGCACATGTGTCACTGGCACTGGTCCAGACCACTCCACCAAATAAGGCCATTTTTTTACTTTTTATTGTTTTGACATATACTTGAGTTTTTAAGAGTAAGTAAAAACTTAGTGTCCAGATAAACAGTTTTAAACAATGTTGTCATGTGGCCTAAGACTTTTGCACACTACTTTAAGTCCTTGGGGGGCACTTGTTGTTGTTTATTTTTAAACGCTTCCCTCGAAGTAACTTCTATACAGTTTTTTTAATGCCTAAATATTTGTTTTTTAGTAATTGAGAAACTGAAAGAAATAATGACAGAAGTTGAACATTCTATCAATACTTTCAAAGAGGATCAACATCAAAGGTAAGACATTGTAAAAACAGTCGGCTGCCACATATATTTCAAAATGGCTGTGATAGTTAAGCCTCATATAAGATGCCTCTTTGTCTTTTAATTTGTCAGTTTTGAGAAGCTTTTGAAAGAGGAAAGAACATGCAGCCAGGAGATAAGTGCCTTTGAAAAGAAGATCGAGACTTGGTCCTTGCCTGTAAAAGCAGACCCACAGTTGCCGCCTGCTACCTCAGCCAAGGTGTGTGTTGCAAAAGCCCTGGATGGCATCCGACCCGAGGTGACTGCACTGGAGGTGTTTCTACATCAGACTGGAGGGAAACATGGGGGCTGGGACCCGTATGACCAGCAGAGCTTCCTGAAGGTTTGGACCAGGTACAATGGCAAACCCGCTTACAGGAAAGAGGCTCTGTTCTACCTGCCTGGCAAAACCCTGCAAGACATTGAACAGCACGAACAATGGTATCGTGAGTTCCTGCATCTCCACGAGGAGAACAAAAAGGTAGCCTGGCGTACATTTAGCGGAGATGTCTCTTTTGATTGTGCCTTGGTAGACTAGTAGCTGACGTTTCTTTAATATTGTTCACCTGCCGCCTTTTGTGAGCTTTCAAATGTCTTAAGCCAGACATTTCTTTTGAGCTCTTATTCAGAAAAAGTGATCGTCGTAAGTGTTTAGTCAGTGTGAAACATTCTATGTTTTACTATCCATTGACAAGGCCATTCACCGGTGGAAAGCTGAGAGACAGCAGGAGAGGGCGACAAGGTTGCAGCAGCAGGAGGAGCAGGAGAGCGCTGCCAGGAGGGAGAAGGAGGCACAGGCTGAGGCTCAGCACCGACAGGCCGAGGTGGAGAGGAGAAAGGCAGCAGCTTGTCTGGAGGAGTGGAAGAGGCAGCGCCGGCTTTGCACGGAGAAGGAGGAGGAGCAGAGGCTCACTGAGGAGATCCAGCAGAGGAGACGAGCCAAGGAGGAGCGTCGGAGGCAGCTAGAGGTGAAGCTGGCCCTGGAGGCCCATATTCGCCAGAAGAAGGAGGAAGAGGAGCTTGTAAGTAGGCTTGAGCGGGAACAGGAACAGGCAGACATGGAGGAGAAGAGGAGAGTGGCAGGCCAGAGCATCAAACGCTTTCAGGAGAGGGTAGGTGGAGGATCTGTATTCCCAACAGTATTTCTCAATCTAATTTGATATATATTCTTAGGACCTTGATGTTAGTTATGTTAATGCTCTCATTGAATAAGACTGGTTTTGGTGGGTTGGTACTACTGGCCGTCCGCATAATGGCTAATCTCTGAGTATGTCAACATAACTGGGACAGTAGATCAGTCAATATAAAAATGATTAGCATTAGATAATGAGCCGCGCTGGTTCTGGTGCCTTGAACCAATTCTCAATTCCTAGGTGTTTCTAACTTACAAATTCCAGAAGATAATTTTGAAAGGGTGCTTTGAGAGGGTGCTTTGTTTTTTGGTTCTGATCTCATCTCTTAACACATATGGACCCCAATGTTAATTAAGAATCCTATTAGGCAAGACTTTACATATATTTATTAATTTTATTTAAAAAAATTACAGTGAATGATTAGAATGTGCATGTGGGTTTTAATATAACCTTTTCAGAAGCATTTCAGGTAAACTTTCATAAATGTATTTGATACATGTTTGTACAGAGAATAATCAGCAAAAACATTTGTCTGAAACCGGACAAATAAACACCCTTATCTGACCTTTTGAGGTGGAGGAAACATTGTGGTGGAGGAAGAAAATGGAGGTGGAAGAATGCCAGTATAACAGTTAACCTACTTATCTGCAGGACTTCCAAAAGATAGAGACAAAAGTCCAAGAAAGACAGGAGAAGGAAAAGCAGGAGCTTGAAAAACATAAAAGATTCGCCAAGCTAAAAGAGAAGGTAAAACCCCTGGAAATAGAATGCCCTTGAAACCTCTAACAATGGGAGTTTGACTGCTTAACTCATGGGTATCCCTGTCAATTAATTGTATTTAACTGGTAAGGATTTTACACAGAGATGGGTATTAATTCCATTCATAACATCACGTATGACAACAACAAAGGCCTGCTATTCATTGGTCCACACCTAGGCGGAGGCTGGTGTCAGCAGGAACCCAGCAAGGCTCTGCAAACCCACCAAAGGATGGGAGGAACGCACCAAAGAGATTGGACCGACTGGGGGTGGACCTGTATTACAGATGTTTCATAGGTGAATTTGACACCTACTACCTCGGATCAGCAACTGTTTTCTCTATCTTGTTATCTTGTGTCTAATCTATATTTTTCATCATTTACTTTTAGGGCTGTCCCAAGTTGGAGACAAGGTCTATGAGGATGTCTGACTTGAGCCATTTTGGGAAAAATAAAATAACTATTTATTTTGAAAAATCTATATTCTAGTGTTGTTATTTACTGGCTTGTCATTTAACAATGTGTGAATTCTTTGTTCATTTCTTCCTCTTTTATTAAGTGAACTTATCAGGTAAATACATCAGGTAAATACATATGTGCCTACGATTATCTTTTCTTTGATCTAAAATGAATTAAGCATTTTGGCAAATTAGAACATAATACACATTTAGCATCCATTATAACTGTGCGAAGCAACGCTTGTTTACACGGAAGTTATGTCGGTAACGCGGAAGTGGTTTCAAACTCAAAGATGGCGGAAGAGGTGGAACAACTTGCCGAATTTGAACAAATTGACTTTTTAAAAGATAGACATGTACGATTCTTTCAGAGATGCCTTCAGGTTTTACCAGAGAGATATTCATCATTAGAAACAAGCAGGTACAAGTGTTGGAATAAATAATAATGTACTACTTTCGTTTCACAAGTTTGATAGCCAAAATGCTAACTAGTTACGTTAGACTCAATACTGTACTGGAGCTAACTGAATGAATGGTAAAGGCGAGACTGCTTGTGCCGCTATTTCGGTTTTATTGTGTGCTGCTGAGTTATAAAATGCCACAATTAAACATTGATAAAACCAGCACAATTCGTTTGCTAACTGGTTACGTTTGATTAATTAGTTTGATGCCCATTTCATTATCGCAAACTTTTAAACGGAGTCATTTGAAACCAAATGATCTTCTACAAATGAACCCCCAATGTCACATGACAACGACAACCATATAGTTGGTAGAACACAACTGAAATAAAACCGCACTCGTATTTATGACTATTGGTCTTGACAGTCTAGTTGACTACGCGAGTCATCTGGATTGTTTCATGTCAGATAACCAGTTAACAGTTTGTTAAACCGGTGTGTTTTTGTTTAGGTTGACCATTGTTTTCTTTGCCCTATCTGGTCTTGATGTATTGGATTCCCTTGACGTAATAGACAAGGCCAGCTTGATCGAATGGGTCTACTCACTACAAGTGCTTCCTATAGAGGACCGTAAGTGTTTTCTTATAGTAGTAAGTTATAAACTTGTTAATGTGTTGTCATGTTAACACATTTTTATTTTGGTCAAACTGAGCAGTCTGCTTTTCGCACCTCATCAGATTAGATCCCCGTTCAGAATTCTTATGAATTGGGAAAACCTACTGCTTTTATGTTTGTTTGTTTTATGTTATTTTTCAATTATTTGTTATTTTATGTTTTTATTTCAGACTGTAAGGAAAGGTGAGGAGGGGAGGGAGAAACCAGCTCTTTAATTGTTTACACGTTTTTTGGAGGCAGCAATTTAGAGAGCTGAACCACACATAGACTACAATTTTATTTAATCTTTTCGTGGTACAATCTTGGCTAGTAAAAATTGGATTTGGCCATCAGTCAAACACTTTCTTGCCACAACCAACATCTTGTTGACTGTTTACGTTTCATTTATGAGCTCCCTCTTTAGTCATATCTGCAAATCTGGGTTTCTTTTTTGAATTATCTAGGTTATTAAGAGAAATAAGATGACCTGTATAAAGTGTGCTCATATGTATCCACTAGATGGCAGCATTATATCTAGTTGAGTGGCCCCCAAGCAAGCCAAGGAAAATGATTTTCTTCTGCTGATACTTCTATTTGTGAAGGACTAGTTTCAAACATTTCCTAGATATTTATTTTTGTTTCCCTTTTTGTTGTTTAAATGACTGAACACAATCTTCAAAGACCCCTGGACACCATCTGGCTATGGTATCTTGAAATTCCGAGTAGGTTATAAATAGCTCTCAAAGGTCTGAAAATGAATACAATTAAAAAGGAAACCTGGCCATACACTTCCAAGTGTTTACATTTCCATCCCATGGTCTGGGGTTGTTTAGTGAACTGCTGCATGGTAGGTTAGCCTTTAGCTAATCCCACAGATTGGGATATAGGCTCACTTATGGACAATCAGTCCATGATCTCCAAATTTCTGACCTGGAGCCAAATGAGCTTCATCCTGTTGAATTTCCCCAATAACAGATGAGCAGTTGTCTTTAGCTGGAAAGTGAATTCTGATCCCCAGGTAATCCCATTGAAGAGGATTCGTTAAAGAGAAAGTTGTAAATGGAGTACACTTTGCATGGTTCATTCTATGCCCTGGGAAAGCAACCATATAATTTAAAATTGACCGGAATGTATGTAGGACAGTACCTGTTGATACTGCCTCCAAGAGATTGCCTCATTCTGGGTTAGATGCTCAAGAGATTTGGAGACAATGGACAGTCTTTTCATGATCCTCTGCAGCTTGAACTGTGGAAAGATTGAGGGCATAGGAATACTTGAGCAAGACACTCGTTATAGAGAGTTTGAACTGTAGGAATGATGGCATGGTGCAGAATCCCAAACGTCTGATTGCGCTACGGCTGGGTTTCCATCCAGACGTTAGTAATTTTTTTTCCTTCATTGATAAGGCAGTTCATTTTAGTTGTGTTACCTTAATGAGAGACTTAAGCTGTTCTGCTTGTTTTGTTAGAGAGATGGCAATTCAAACGAGTTATGAGATGGTGACATCACTCGTGTGTGTGCTGACTTTATTACGGTTTCAACTAAAATATTTTTTGTACCGTTTCCCCCTAGAATCCAATTTAGGACGTTGTGGTTTCCGCGGGTCATCACACATCGGTGTTCCATACAGCACATCAGAGGTATTTTCGACATTCAAAGCACATCCCTGTACAACAGGGGTGGGCAAACTCCGGCCCGAGGGCCAAATGCGGCCCGCGAGGCTATCCCATCCGGGCCACGGAATGTAATACAATTATTTTTGGGGGAATTAAAAAAACAACTCACCAGCCCATTCTTATACATCTGAGTCAGAATTTTTACTATTTACACCTTATATGGGATCTCCTGTACATATGTAATGTATGTTTTAACTTTTGCCCTTTTCTGGCCTCCAAATCAATTATGATTAACAAATTACAAAAACAAATGTGGCCCTCCATTTCATTTCAAAATCCTGATGTGGCCCCCGAGCCAAAATATTTGCCCACCCCTGCTGTACAACATACCGGTCAGCTGGTGAACTTCCAGTGTCCAGACAAGACCGCTGATTCCGCCTTGTTCCTCCAGGGCCCCGGTGTGTCCCACCCATATGACAGCGGCCACGTGGCCATGACTTACACCGGCCTGGCCTCCCTGATCATCCTGGGGGACGACCTGGGTCGAGTCAACAAGGAGGCCTGTCTGATGGGCCTGAAGGCCCTTCAGCTGGAGGACGGAAGGTAAGCCTGTCAGCCATGGTCCTCTGCGGATGACTCCCTCGTCTTCTTTACCGGGCCTGGTAGTATCGGGTGCAGCAGATGGCTCCGGTGGAGGTGGGCCCCTCCCAGGGACCTAGACGGGGAACACGAAGACAGGCCGTGGTTTGACACTAAGAGGATTCGATGGTCGGGAGTGGATGCTTTGTGGTACATTATGGCTCCTGCGTTTAGGTGAAAGTGTCTAGTCGCTGGGCTCACTCCGTTACCTGGATCAGCGTACATTTAGTAGTAAAATCCCCAGTCAGTTGGTGCTGGGAGGACAATACGATGAACATGACAAGCGTTAGTTGCCGAGGGCAACAAGGAGGGGTGGCTGTGGTTATTTCAGCAATGGCAACCTGGTGTCCTGTTTGACGGTATTATTGTGAGAGGATAAAAATACTTTGACACGGCAAACCTAGTCTCTGCAAGGATAGTGGTGGGGTTGGGGAGAAACCCCCCTTAACCTGTCTGCTGTCTGGCTTTTAGTTTTTATGCCGTCCCAGAGGGAAGTGAGAATGACATGAGGTTCGTGTACTGCGCAGCGTGTATTTGCTACATGCTTGACGACTGGTCGGGCATGGACATCAAGAAGGCCATCGAGTACGTCCGTAGGAGCATGGTAAGTCCTTGCTTTTGTCCTCTGTCATTAGGCTTTGGCTGTATTTTACACAGCAACAGCAGAACATGTATTTTTGTTTCTCTTACCGTTGACGCCAGTCCAGAGGTAGGCCTTCACCCAAACGACTGCCTCTAAATCGCCTTTCGGAGAGAAACGGTCTGGCTCGTGTCGGGGGAAATACTTCAGTTCCCAACTCAAAAGGATGCAGGAACTTCGGAGGTTGTGGTATCAAATAGACTTTAATGAACGTCATCATAAAGCCGTGCAGTTTCTGCAGAAAAGACCAACGTGCAACTTTTGAACACAAACGTTTATACCATGTCTTGTCTCGTGTCCCATTCAACAGACCCTCCAACTTATGACAAGCTTGATTTACTAATTACCTCCTGCCCCTAAACACTTATGTTTGCAACTCATGATCCCCCCTGACCTCGAAAGATCCCAAAGGCCTAGGAAGAGTTACAACAGGCAGATAAGATAGCAATTAGCTGCATTCCCAGAAAACAGATCCAGAGTTTGACCAGAGAGATAGGTCATGGTGTCATCTGGTGAATTTTATGACTTCACCTTAGGGTTCTCTGTGTCCCAGTGCTTGTACTATTATTCAGTGCATATGTGAATAGATTTCGATTCGAATCATTTATCAAAAAATGCAGTTCAATATATTCATTGCTTATGATTATTAAAATGTTTCTTCTATAATACTATGGTTACTTAATGGATTCCTTAGTGAATTCATTATGTGGATATGTGAAACACTAAAATTCCGCTACACTCGTAGTTGAACCCAGAACACACGACTCATGGGGTGTTTGGTGCTCGGCAGGTGTGTGTGTGTGTGTGTGGGCGCGTTTTCTTTGGGGCTGTGCTGTTGGCAGCTGTGATGTAAAAGCAGACCGGCAGTCTGGGTGCTGGTGCGGTGATGCTTCTAAGCTCTAAGGTTATTCTCGTCTACCTAAAAATAGAGGATATGATCCAGACTGAGGGGACGGGCCTCACTGGTCGCTAATCCTCTTACTCATTCACATTTGCTTGGAGCTAGAGTAAACATCACCCACGTTCAACGTCGTCATTGTTGCCAAAGCAGGTCCACCTCGCGTTCGACTAGTCTTCCAGGGAACGTAGAACATTTTCTTGTGCGTTTCCTTTTGGATTCCGGTCAATCTACGTTTTACTTGGTCTATGCCTTAGGACATCCATTACGACATTCTTAGTTTTGAATGTTGAGACCGAGGATGCGCCCTGACTTTTGGAAATGAATGCGCATTCATTTATTTCTTACAGGCATATTGATTGAGCATGAATAAAAGTGACCTGACAGTTCAGCGCACAAACATAGGAAACAAAGCGATTTCGGCGATGTCTAGTCAGTAATTGCCTTAACTACCCAGTTATTCTAACTGCGTACCTTTTAGAAGTAGGAGTTTATGCCAGTGTCCTACCTCCATTGCGATTGCAAATAGTTTGAATGTATCTGAAATATTTCCAGTTCTGTTCCTACACTCCTAATTCACAAACCTTACCACAGCGACTGTGTGTGGAAAAACCTTCAGGTCAACGTCTCCAGTGGCATCAAAACACCTCCCTCTGTGGCAAATGGCTGACCTGAGGTCGCCGCAGTCCTGAGAACCGCCAGTCAGAGCGGTGATGCCAAAGGCCTTTGGAATTTCACTGTAACTCAATTTGGAAGTTCTCAAAGGCGCCGGAACTAACGCTGCTTGTTATGTCAGGCAAACCCTTGTTTTTATGTTTCCGCAATATGTACACTAAAGATGATTATACATGACATGATTATACATGTCTCTTTAGATGTTCGGTTCTATGTTTGTCTAATAGTCTTCATGTTGTTTTTGCTTCCTTAGTCATATGACAGTGGCATTGGCCAAGGGGCTGGATTGGAGTCGCATGGTGAGTATAGTAGGCAGAACAGGGGGATTTCTGGATATTACAGGTCTAGGGAGGGATTAGCCGCTAGCCCAAGAACCATACCAGAGCATGTATCCTCCTAATTCCTCCCAATTAAGTCCTATTATTCCAGGGAAGTCCCAGGCTTAGCTTTGCTACTACAGGCCGGGATTTGCTTAATGAAACCATTGCACGTTACACAAGGAATTTCTGTTCTATAAAATAAGTGGGAATATACCCTGTATTTAAACCTGGATGCAAAATGTACCCCCTTTTGGGAGGGGGGGGTGATTTATTACCATTATCTCAGGTGGGTGAGTACATGCATACACACAGCTAGTCCTGGGGCAGATTTACACCCCAACAATTACACTTCTCCAATCAGGGATTCTTAAGACGTGTCGGGCGCCTGTGTTCTCCAATCAGTTGAAAGGGGGGAAGTTGGATAGCGTTGCTGTGACGGATGAACCCTGTGATTAAGCCGTCCGTCTGCCCCGGTGCCAGGTGGATCCACGTTCTGTGCCGTAGCCGCCCTGCGCCTGATGGGGAAATTAGAGGAGATGTTCAGCGAGCGCGAGCTGAACCGGATACGCCGCTGGTGCATCATGAGACAGCAGAACGGCTTCCACGGCCGCCCCAACAAGCCCGTGGACACGTGCTACTCCTTCTGGGTGGGCGCAACCCTGGAGGTAACGGCGTCTGTGCCTCCCCACACCTCCTCCGTGCTCCATTTAACGCAGTTGTTCTAGCAAAAGATCCAGCCGATGAGTCAGGTGTGTGTGGGTGTTGTGCGTTGATGTGCATTTCGCAGGCCACGTTAACCCTGTGTTAAAAAAACGTATTTGGTGGTCTGGTGGGGACTGCGGTTGAATGTGCCCACTTTTTGTCGTCCGTTCGTCAGGGTTTTAAGCGGTCATGTTCTGATTGTTTTCCACTGATCTACACATCACACTACAGTTTCAATGTTTGATAGTGGTGCAGATCTATTTCATGATGCTACATACAGATTGGCTTTAACTCACTTAAAATATCCCTAGTTGGCTTGCTTCAGACCATGTTCCTTCAGGTAGATCTTCATTATAAGAACTCTGTGGTGTGCCGGAGGGCTCTGCCTCTATGGTGTCTGAACTGTCCCTGCCTGATTCACACCCATCCCTTTCACAGCTCCTGGACGTCTTTCAATACACCAACTTTGAGAAGAACCGAAACTACATCTTGTCGACCCAGGACCGGTTGGTGGGAGGCTTTGCTAAATGGCCTGACAGTCACCCGGGTAAGGTTATCCTAGGGAGGTGTATGTAGGCTGGGAGGTTGGCCTTTGTCAATGGAAACCTCAGGGTGCGTCAACACCCAGGGGGTTGGGGTGTCTAATTGATGAGATGATTGTCCAGAACGAGCCCTAAGGAAACAGAACAAGCATCGTGTTACAGGAACTGTTGGCTTCTCGGGCTTGAAAGAGGAGAATATGAACAGGTTCTAAATACCAGGTTAAGATGGGTAAGATTCTGATATGCCACATGTCTTGGTGACACTATTCAACAAAGGACTAGCTTCTGCATTTGGTGTGACTGGGAGGGCGTGGGGGAATTAAAACACAATGGTAGGGACCTTTGATGTACTACTACGCCACTAAAACATAGCAACGCTGCTCTAATTTGATTTCTCGACAATTTAGTCATGTCGAATGCATGCACGTTTTATAGAACCCAGCTACATAATTTTTGTTTACTACTTTTTGGTATCTCAATGTTGTCTCTGTTTTGTGGAAACTACAAATGATCAGGCAACAGTAGAGGAATTCACAGAAAATGATTGTTAACGACTGTATATCTTGTAGTTGTTTATATTTTAGAATTATCTTTACAATAACTTAATTTCATTAGGCTTTAGTATTTTTATGAACTTGCAAGTAATAGATGCGATTTAAAGAAGTTGGACACTAATTATAAACGCGTCATCGTCAATCCCTCTATATGTCGAAAACATTTCCATATGACCTTGACTGATGATTACTATCGAAATGCCTCTTTATGCAATTTCACGGTCCGCTCCCAATCTGTTGTCTTTTCCATATGATTCAGTGATGTTACATTGCCTATGAGGCTTTTAGCATGGTCTCCTGGGAGATGGTGGAAAGGGGTCATGGTGCATAATTAACGCTCCCTTAAAGGGCCAGTCCAACAAACAACAATGCATCCATTGACTACCATTGTGATCAGGACCAAGATCAAAATGTAAGTTTAGACTTTTGTTATCAAATGACAAGTAAAGAAAGGGGATGAGATTTTTCACTCAAAACGAGTTTGAGTGACGTCCAAACAGGTATTGGCAACTTGTTGTCTCTGATCATGTTGAGATCTGTTTTAGTCATAAGCCTTTGGTCCTTTGTGACAGGTATTGACGTGTGTGATGTTAAACCTCTTTGGCAGGACATTAGATGACATCTCTTTAGAAATAAATTGGCCTCCTAACTGCATTTTGATCGTTTTAATCCCACCTGTGCAGTCATTTCACGTAGGTCTGTTGTTGAAAGATCTGTTCGGACCGGGTGAATCCCTGTTCGGACCGGGGTGAATCCCTGTTCGGACCGGGGTGAATCCCTGTTCGGACCGGGGTGACTCCCTGTTCGGACCGGGGTGAATCCCTGTTCGGACCGGGGTGAATCCCTGTTCGGACCGGGGTGTATCCCTGTTCGGACCGGGTGAATCCCTGTTCGGACCGGGGTGAATCCCTGTTCGGACCGGGGTGAATCCCTGTTCGGACCGGGGTGAATCCCTGTTCGGACCGGGGTGAATCCCTGTTCGGACCGGGGTGAATCCCTGTTCGGACCGGGGTGAATCCCTGTTCGGACCGGGATGAATCCCTGTTCGGACCGGGGTGAATCCCTGTGATTGTTCATTGCCAGGCAGAGTAGTGGGCAGACGTCAGTCAGATCTTACAAAGCATGGATGGGTGTTTTTAACAGCTACCCACATACCATAAGCAGTCTGCCTTTTTGTGATTTGGCTCCTGTCCAAAAGCCACGCTGGCCCGTCGGCACCAGGTGCTGGGGCGTGTCACTCGGCTGACCCACTTTCCTCTCTCCCCCTCTCTCCCGGTCCTCCCGTCTGCTCCAGACCCCCTGCACGCCTACTTCGGGATCTGCGGCCTGTCTCTGTTAGGGGAGGCTGACCTGCGCCGGGTTCACCCCGCTCTGAACGTGAGCGAGAGAGCCTTTCAGTATCTGCAGCAGCTGCACCGGACCTGGAGAAGCACCTGTACCTGACAGCAGCCTCCCACCCCCAGCACCACACCACGCCCCCAGCCCCACTCCCCGGCCCGCAGCCCCACACCCCGGCCCCCAGCCCCACACCCCGGCCCCCAGCGCCACGCCCCGGCCCCCAG
>JACXGK010000577.1:0-101007 GCA_016801125.1 Novumbra hubbsi
TTAGTTTTCTGCTCCAGGTTAACAGTTAGTTAGTTTTCTGCTCCAGGTTAACAGTTAGTTCGTTTTCTGCTCCAGGTTAACAGTTAGTTAGTTTTCTGCTCCACGTTAACACTTAGTTCGTTTTCTGTTCCAGGTTCAACCCCAGTTAATGTTCAGACAGGTCAAAATGTTTACAGATTTTACTCGACAATTTGACTGAGAACATATTCTTCTTAACAACACCAATCTGAGGATCAATTAAGGTTTTTGCTCTTCTGAGGTACAGATTTTCTCCCGGATCTTGCTAGGGGACTGAAACTAGTTAATAATCAGAAGATCTAACTGCTAAAAAAACTTGGCATCTCAATTTTCAGGAGTGTGCATGTCACAGTAGCTTACCACATGTTCCTCTCTGTTCTGTCTGCATGCAGATGGAGGAGGTCCAGACAGCCTGTGCTAGCACTTCGGGGGCCCTCATCAACACCAAAGCAGAGATCTCTGCCTACAGGAAAGAACTGCAGGCCCTCAATTTAGAACTACAGAGTCTGGCCAACATAGTGAGTTGGGTCCAACACCATATTTGTGTGGACATTTTTTACCATATAAATAGGGACATTGTGGATAAACCAGGTAATTGATGCTAAGGTTAGTTTAGGGAAAATAAATGCTGTATATGTGCATCTGCGGTAGCGTGCATGTTTGTGCGTTTTTGCAGATAAAATGATGACCAGTAGTCCTTATGTAATAAAACATGAAAATACGTGCATACACACAAACCTTTCAAAACCATAATGTACATTTTCATTTTAGGCTTAAGATTTTCAGTCCAACTAGGGGCTTGTGTTTGACTTGAGGTTAATTTAAGCATTAAACAGGTTTATGGTTACACATAAGGGGAAGGTTAAAATTGAATTTTAGGGTTTTGAGGTTATGGCTAAAATAAGGGTTAGGTAAGGATTAAAATTACGGTTATGGAACATGGATTATTTGTTTTATGGTCACCACATGGATAGAAGTAACACGTCTGTGAGTTACCATTTACCATAAGAAAGAAGTGTATTAGATAGCATTAGTTAGAAGTTATATACAATTCTAGTCAGATTTTTAAATATAGAATATCCCCAAAACCATTCCAATGTGTGAGCGTGTGATTATCAGAGTGAATGAAATCACAGCTAAGACACAGGAAACGATGGTGTGTGTCTCATTGTACCACTCAGCATGCACACAGCAACTTAACAGACAATAAGGAAACTCTTTGTCAATACACGTCATTTCGGTTTACACGTTGGTTAGCGCTTCCTGCCTCGCAGTTTAAAGACGGTTGGTGGATGGAGTTTGCCGAGGAACCAAGGATTCTTCTTGGTTTTTGTTACAGCTGTAAGGTCATTTTCGGAGAGCCCTGTTCATGGGAAATGAGGTTGCATTACATGGCACTGAAAGATACATTGTACTTACAGAACACAAGGGGACATTTGTTACAGTGGGTTAATGAGTCTGGCCACTGCATAATGAGCTTTGCCCCCTCCCCCTCCTTCCTTCTCTTTGTAGAATCTGACCTTGGAGCGTAATATGGCCGAGGTCCATGCCCACTCCAATGGGGAAGTGGGGGAGAACCAGAACCAAATCAGAAGCCTGGAGGCAGCAATCGAGGAGGCCAAGGTGGACCTGCACAAAATAATCCTTATCTTCCAGGAGCTGCTAGATGTCAAGCTTGCCCTAGACGTTGAGATCACCACCTACCGGACACTGCTGGATGGGGATGACCTCAGGTTAGAGTGCAGAGTTCAAGAGATCAATTCAGCCTTTTAGATAATAATAAATAAAGTTACATGGACTGGGGACTGGGGACATAATCTACAGTGACGCAATAACAAGTTGGCTGTCAGCTGTCATTCCAGCTTCCACGGTCCCTCCTTCAACATGTAACTCACTTGGTCCTGCCTGCAGAAATCAAGTGCTGGTTGAATTCCGACTTTGCAAGAATGCAGCTGATATTGAGGCAGAGACTTTACTGCATTACCATGTTTTTTACTTATCTTTTAGGTTTGAGGGGAGCATGTCTTTTCCAGGGACCTCCTACACGTACACAGGTGAGTAAACAACATGGAGACCTCTGTTATCTACTGTCTAAACAGATATTCTGAATGGAAAAACACAGGGCCCATGTATTCCACCAAAGCTCACATTATTTAGCAAATCATTATTTCATAATACACTGCTCCAAAAATTAAGGGAACACCTAAATCACACATCACGTCTCGATGAACAAGATTTATTAAAGATCAGAACCCTTTACTGTACTGTACATTGTGTAATTAGTTGAGAACAAAATGACGTAACAATGATCAATGTAAACAGAAATCATCAACCGATTGAGGGCTGGAACTCGAAAATCAAATGAAACAATTGAAATCACAGGCTGTCCCAACTTGCATGAATTTCATCACATCAACTCATAATGTTGACTAGGGTGTATGGCCCCCACATGCCTTTATGCACTACCCAATATCTATGCAAGATTAGAAGAATTGAGGACACTTAATAACTGATAATGATGATGTAAATTCACTGATTCTCCATTCAGTAACAGAAGAAATTATATAAAGACCAAATACACTGCACCTGAAATGCTGCTATATTCACTGCCTCCAGAAAAACATACTGTACGCTGGAAATGTAAACCTGCGAATGTGTGCATCAATAGTAAATGTGTGTATATTACTTTTCCATTTCACTAAAAGTATGCCAGATGAGTATTTGTTATGGTTTCTCTTCTGTTTGACAGAGTCAGAGTATGTGTAGATTCACTTAATGAATAATGATGATTCTGCTGAGACCATGATACTATAACAGGGGTCAGGTTCATCTACTGTCACGAATCTCTGAGAAAGCTGAATCAGTCCTCAAGGGCTCAGTTTATCTGAGTTCACGCTTGCCCGCAGGGATTCTCACAGAGCACTGTGTGTCACCATCAGCCACTACACTGTTACTGTCACGTCTCCCTCTGCGGACGTGCCCCCTCATCGCTCGGGCAGGTTCTGGCGTTCGGCGGCATCGGCTCTCTAGCTGCCACCGTTCCCCTGTCCCCTCCTTTTGTGTTGTTTGTTTGTGATGTCCCATGTCTTCAAGAACGCACCTCCTCCTTGCGCACACCTGTTGCTTGTTTGTCTCTGTATATATTTGCCTGTGTGCGTCCTGTTCAGTGTTGGTTAATGTTACGTGTGATCGTGTTCTGTGTAGCTGATATTCTTATTTTTGTTTGCAATATATTTATCGTACACAACGTTTGTTTCGTGCTTTATTTTTAAACTGGTAATAAATACCTTGTTTTACACCTCCTGCGCTTTGTTCCGCCTTCACTACTCATCTCAGTTACACACGCAGGCCTCATTACTGACTCATCGATCAGTAAGCCTTGACTGCATTTATAGATGATGTGGGAAATCCCTTTTGTTTTTTCTCTACAGAGGAGTTGACTTCTGATGCAGAGTCAGAGCCCTAAACATCAGAGCTCAGGCCTCAGCGACACAGCAGAATAGCGACCCTACATGACCTTTGATCAATAAACTCTGTTTCATTACATAGGATTTCATTGTGGTTATTATTGCTTTGTGGTGAATGGCAAGGTGTCTGAATATGGTATAATATTATGAATATCATTATAGTATTATAAGTGACCTTTTGTGTACTCTCCAGGAGGCTGTTGCTGCCTTAATTAAGATGGACAGGCTTATAGTAATGTATGTACTTTCACACATGTAGTTTCCATGTGTTTGATAGCATTTGATTTATTTTATTTTAACCATTGTTATTGAGCTTTCCTTCCTCACCAGCCTCCTGAACTGTTTACTTTGATAGACAGTGTCAACAGTATTGCTGTGTGTGTGTGCTTGTGTGTGTGTTTGAATACATGTTTTACTATCCATGGTAATCCAAGATGGATAAGTCATTTAGTGAGGAATGTCAAACCAGAGCCTCTTCGAAATCCAGAATTATCTTATTAATATCCTTAGCAAATGTTCAGAACCAAACCTTGGAACTGCTAAGCTTAACGCCAATCAGATTGTATTCCCTCACTATGGCCTCATAGAAAATCTAATTACATTGGAGCTTGCATTGTATGCAGCCCATTAGGGATTAAAGGATTTCATCTTGAACAGGTCCTTGTTGTATACTGTAACGTTTGGTGCACCTTTTCACTGACATTTGTTCACTCACCTACTCTAGGGGCCCTTTGTTCGTCTGACCTGTATTTACCTTATGGTTGTCCTCCCCAAGTACCCCCCAGTCCACAATTGTTTTATATATATAAATAAATATAAATCAGGTACCCTAAAATATGGACTTTGTGAAGAAATCTCAAAATGAAATCTCAAATTAAAGCAAATTGTCGCACTTTAACCCCAAAGTCATCACATAAACAGTGTATATACATGCTAAATGCTGAACCTTAAAGCTGACAATGAATAACAGTAAAAGTGTGTCAGTGTCTAAAAGCTTAACATGTTGTTAGTTTGGGTGGATTACCCCTTTTAAGGTTCGATTTTGGGACTTTTTTATGGATAGTAAAGCATTGCGTAGAGCTTTGATATGCACCATGCACTTCGAAGCTATATACATTAATTACACTGCTTTGCCGTTTCAGTTGGTACTGATGTTACAGGCACAAACACCTCTGTTTTTTACTTTCTTCAAAAGTGAATTCTCACAAGCACCCTGAGACCTCCTTTTGCCGGTTGTTTCACTCTTCATCTTTGTGGTCCAAATCGAGAAACGCAACTTGAAAACATCAGATCAATGATGTGCCAGCTTCTCTCAGCTTCTGGCCTTTCACCTCTAGCTATGTCTTCCGAGTGACTGAAAGTGCTAAATCAGACAGTGAAACTTTTTATGGGATGGCACAGGATGGCATGGTGATCTGAAGATTACTCAAAACACAGGAGGTTAGAGGTTATATCTACTCTTCCTTCATCTACTCAGAGGAAACACATGAATGGACTTCCTTACCTCTCTGTATTTCTATTGTTACCTTGGCTTTAGAAACTCAATAAGGTTGGTAACTTGTTAAACAATAAAGTTTTTCTAATTATTTACAGAATTATTGGTTGCAACCTGGAATTAAAAACACCATGTTATCTTAAGATTTGGTCAATATTAAACAATTTTGATCAGTCTTATTCTGTGATTGTCTATGGCGAAAATGTCTAAGAATGAGGCTGCAACTGCAGCTTATGATAGCAACACAATAAAACAATACAGTTCATAGCGAGTAATCACTGTAAATCACTGTATTTTCATTCAGAAAGTGGCACTCTATTCATCCATCAAATCTTCTTGCTTAAACTTCAGCCACATTGTTAACCTGTAAATGTTCAAGCTACCAGAATTAATTCTGGGAAATTACAGCAATGTTGTCTTTTGTATGTTACAGTATCATTTCAATTCTGTCTGTTACTCTTACATAAATAGATTATAGGTGTGTAACTAGAATACTGCATTTATTCTACAGCACAGAGGCCACTTTCATGACAACCCACAAGCCAGATTAATGTAAACATCACACATTCCTGAGGTTGTCATAGTGTGACTCCCTAGGAAAGAATCTAAACACAGATGGCCTCTTGTCCCTTACTGTCTAGATACGATTCTTTGTAAAAAAAAAAAACATACATCCATACAGTCATAATACTACACTCATTTGAGCTATTCTTGCCATAATATGGATACTACGCTACAGACAGTGGTGTTAAAGCAAATAGTTGTCGCATCAATGCCCCCAACAGAACATGCGACACACCTGCTTGGGACCTTGTCAGCAGGGGCCTTTGAAGGCCTCCCAGAGATCAGCATCGGGACAAAAGACTAAAGAAGGGACAAAGAAGGCTGAGTCAAAATCCAGATTTCAATCCAATTGAACATGCAGTTTCTTTGCTAAAGATAAGACTAAAATAGGGTACTATGTAAGATGTTTACTGTACTACTATCATTAAAATAAGCCATCTGCAGTCAATGTTTTCCAACCCTGTTTCTAAAAACATTGCTGTGTAAAGAAAAACAGATTACAAATTATTGAAACCTGATATTCAATCTAGAAGAGAACAAAGACAACATAACATTTTTTATTGTTTCTTGAATATATGCCCACTTTACACTTGATGCCTGCAACACATTTCAATAAAGTTGACAGAGGCAACAACAGACTGAAAAAGGATTGTGTAATGAAAAAAACTAAACCTGGTGGAATATCACACAATTAAACAGGTCAATTTGCAACGGGTCATTAACATGATTGGGTATTAAAAGATCATTCCAGGTGGATCTGTGGGTCTGTCAGAAGTGAGAATGGGGATGTGTTCACTAATCTGTGACGGACTGCACTGGCAAATAGCTCAACAATTTAACAAATAATGTTTTGTAACATAATGTTGTGAAGAGTTTGGAGATCTCATCACTTTCATAATATCAATAAAGGTTTTAGAGAATCTGGAGAATTCTCTGTATGCAAGGGACCAGGCTAAAAACTATTACTAGATGGCTGTGATCTTCGGGCCATCAGGTGGCACTGCATTAAAAATAGACATGATTCTGTAGTTGAATTGAAGTGGGCACAGGAACACTTCCGAAAACCATAGTCTGTGAACACTGTAAATTGCTGCGTCCCCAAAAGTTAAAACTCGACCATGCAAAGAAGATACAAAATACAAACAAGATGTAAAACAACCACCACCATTTTTTGGGGGGGATTATGGATGCTTGGGCCCCTGGACTAAGAGAAGAGGGACTATCCTGCTTGTAATCACCACACAGTTCTAAAGCCAGCATCTGTGATGGTATGGGGGTGCATTAGCGCACACGGCAGGGTTACTTACACATATGTGAAGGCACCATTAATGCTGAACAATATATACAGGTTTTGGAGTATCATACGCTGCTTTAACTTGGACTTTGCTAACCGGTCTCAATACTTTTAGTGGCTTGAAAACTGTAGAGGGAATGTGTATTTATCAAAATACTTCAAATAAAAGCATAGGATCTACTATTACTGGTGCCATTGTTTTTTTTAAAGACAATTGTCCTAATTATTATGAGGCACAATCTAAATATATTTATGAAGTAAACCTGGAGTGCACGGGACTTCTCAATCTTTTTTAGTTTTTTGGGTATACATGGGGTTTACCATGCCACAGAATTTACCATGCCACAGAGTACGTTCTCAGCACTTTGCGACTTATTTGAAGAGTTTCACTTCCTTCATGGATTTTTCTACATTTGGCTTCTTTCTCACAATAGAAAAACAGATGTATTGCAATTTCGTATAGAGGAGTACCTGACCTCTATATTAAAGTATACCATAGTTATGATATAATACACCAATACGTTAGCTTGGAAAATCGACTTTGTCAGAAATCTAGTCCATAAGCCAGTGCACACAACAAGCCTGGCTACACAAGCCTTTGAAGTTGGCTTTAGTGGGTATGCCTTGGTGTCAGGTAACTACATTACTTATCCACTGACGTGTTCACCGGTTGTGACCATTGCCGTCGGTCACAACAGCTTACCACAAAACTCCTTACACCATCCCAACACACAGGTGTCGTCTTACGCCTCCAGCCAAGATTCTCCATTTTACACTTCACCTCTCACAGACTCTAAGTGCTTCACTTGAGAAGGATGTGTTTAGAAATATGCCATGAAGAAGGTCCATTAGTGGTTCTCTGATGTGTATTGTTGCAGCTGCAAGAGACAGGTGGAGGAAGATCTAATGTGTAGAGCAGGTATGAGTAATAGTTCCTGCACACAATGACATTTATTTTTCTTTAAAGATGCAGTCCGAGACTTTAGCAAATCACTAAAACTTTTTAAACCCACATTTTGGGCTGCATGTATATGGTGATTAAATGTGAATAAAAAATGACAGGCATTATTATTATCCAGAAAGCCAAGGAATTCCAACTTTAAGACTGGTTTTAATGTCAGGGGGCATGTCTGTACATACATTAAATAAACACATGACATGGGTTCACTGAACTATTTTTACAAGATGTCAAAAATCCCGTAATACATCTTTAACTTTCTTCAAACATAGGCACCACCATCATAATGACCTGACAGAGCCAGAGAGCATCCCCATCATTCTCTTTATTAAAGACCCTTTTACACTGAAACATATTGGAAGAAGCGTCCTGGATGACAGAGACAAAACAATCCGTTTGCATGTGATGCTGTGGTTAAGGCGAAACCATAAAAGCTGGTGTAGATGAGAGAGATGGCAATTTTCGTCAAGGGCATGTGATTTGTACTCACAAGAGAACACTGAAGAACAATTTTCGATTTTTCTTATAGCATCATTGACTGGGTAAGTCAATTTGTAATTGTTATGAACTTATTTGCTTTGCTCCAAAATGAAGAGACGGTCTTACATAGTACTGGATAGTATTTTCTTGATAACATGTATGTTTGATTGGTTTTTGTATTTTGTAGTGGAACAACAGTGATTCATCATATCATTAAGTGGATTTTAAATCAATTTGCTAATTTCACTGTATCAAGTTCCCAGGAGTTAGCATTGTACAATGGTAATAATGTATTGATAATGATATTTACATAATAACAATCATAATAACATTTCTTCTGACAGTTAAAATGGAGTTATTTCCCACAACACCAAATGATGAAAGTGTAAGTATTAACGTTATTTTCTGTCAATGCTTCTACTGACATCTTCAAAACTATGTCATGAAATGTAATAAAGAGGAATAAAATCATCAGCAGGAATTATTTCCATCCGAATATGAAATATGGAGTACCTACATTTTATCTTTTGAACTCATGTACATAGACCACATATAGTTTCACATCAACATGACTGTGGTGGCAGACCAAAAAAAACGACACCAGGAAAATATTATAGTTCAAAACAGACATTTGTAGAGGGTTGCTTGTACATGTTTGTTCATAACATCTTTGTGAATCGTATTCGTGCATGCTAATATTCAATACTATGGCCTGCTAAAAATGTTTTTGAGACATCTAGAAGTACTTAAAGTAAATGTTCCTAACAATACATTTTTTATCTGGAACAACAGCATCAACATTTCCACGGTCTGTGCAAAAAAAAACTATCATTTAGCCCCCATTTTTATCTCTGTTCTACATCTGATTGTGTCAGTGTTGACATTGAGCGTTGAATCGCTGACGTGCTCCCTGAAACCGAGCCCCTCTCTTGTAGCCCCTCTGGAGCGTAAATCCTTCTTGCATCTCTCAGCCCCTCCATCTCACACTGGAGGAAGTGGTGCAGCAATGTGGTTTCACCTGAACAGACAGTGAAGACACAACACCTGCAACTATGATGCCAGAGTGGCATCAGGTTTTGGAAGAACATTGCTATCGTCAAGTCTTGATGTCACAAAGCTGTGCTCCAGTAGATGTATGTTGTTGTGAAACCGTGTATGGTAGACAGACGGTTTGGATAAAAAGACACTAACAGTCAACCACTATAGACAGGAAGTAATAGATAAAATGAGAACAAAAACGAGAAAAATTAAGAGTTCACTCAACTGACTTCCGTCACAAACCATTGTATTCCCAGGAAAGAAATGACATACCTCTTGAACAAATTCCAAGTAAATGTCTTCCACTAATAAATATGTTTTTACATTACAGGGATCTGGAGACTACCTAGGGAGCTACCCTACAGAATTACCAGGGGGGATGTGTGACAAGAGCTGGGTGAGGGAGTTCCGGGGTCTTTACGAACCCCCTTTGTTCTGGCTCATCTTTGCCTTGGGTGCCATTGGCAACCTGATGGTGGTCTGTATCTACACCACGGTCCGCCACCGCCTCAAGACCATGACCGATGTCTACCTTCTCAACCTGGCTGTGGCCGATCTTCTGTTCCTGGGTACTTTGCCCTTCTGGGCCGCCGATGCCACCAAGGGCTGGGTGTTTGGCCTGGGTCTCTGTAAGATCCTGTCGGCTGTCTATAAGGTCAACTTCTTCAGCAGCATGCTCCTGCTCACATGCATCAGCATCGACCGCTATGTGGCTATTGTCCAGGTCACCAAGGCCCACAATCTGAAGAACAAGACGCTTTTCTACAGCAAGCTAGCCTGCCTGGCTGTTTGGGTTGTCTCAGGCTTCCTGGCCCTGCCGGAGTTAATCTTTGCCACCGTGAAATCCGACCACATAGGGGATTCCTGTGTCCTGGTCTACCCTCATAATCTCTTGAACCGCACCAAAATTTTGGTGCTGGTCCTGCAGATCTGCATGGGTTTCTGTCTACCGCTACTGGTCATGGTCCTATGCTACTCAATCATCATCCGCACCCTGATTCAGGCCAGGAGCTTTGAGAAACACAAGGCGCTGAGAGTCATCTTTGCCGTGGTTGCCGTGTTTGTCCTCTCCCAGCTCCCATACAACGGGCTGCTGGTGCTCGACGCAGCGCAAGCAGCCCAAACCACCATAACGGACTGCCACGTATTGTGCCACTTCGATATTGCCGGACAGATCGCCAAGAGTCTGGCATACACCCACGCCTGCATTAACCCTTTCCTGTATGTGTTCATTGGTGTTCGCTTCCGGAAAGATCTGGTGAGGATACTTAAGATGTGCACGTGTGGCCTGAGCAAGAGTGGCCTCATTAAGACACACGTCGTCCCTAAGCGCCCCTCCGTCATGTCTGACACTGACAGCACCCCAGTCCTCTCATTGTAATCCAATGCCCTGAAAGCACCCTAAGAAACACAACCAGTATTAGCTCAGGGATATTTTCTTTCTTTCTTCCTTTATGACAAATTTGTTTGCAAGTTGGACACATCCTATGAACACATATTTCTCTAAAACACTGTAATTAATTGTACATTATTGTATATAAATTGTGCCAATGATTATTGTGTGATGACTGTGTCAATGTCCTGTATTTGATGAGTTTGTTCAGAGCAGGGGTCTCCAACCCTGGTCCTGGGGAGCTACTCTCATGGCTGTTTTCACTCCACCTCTTTTGGAGCAGGGTTGGAGACCCTAAAGTCTTTAATCTCTTTAATTTTTTGTTTGTTTGAGTACAAACCATGAATAAAACTAATAAAACTAGTAAATTCACCTATGTTTTGTCTAAAGGGCATGTATTACGTATTGTATGGTTGGAAGCTTGGCCTTTTTATACAAAGTCTATTATTCTGAGTAGTGTGGGTGCTTTGTTACGTGTGATGTATCTACTAAGATTGGTATAAAACAAGATTTCATGTACAAATGAAACAGCTTGAACCACAAGAGCAATTAATTTCTTAACAGTCATTGCAGCACAATATTTTTGTCGGCATAACGTACATTTTGTGGTAAACATTGAATGTTGATAACAGACTTGTGAGTCTGGATTGGCGATTCCACAAAGCTTTCGCTATGACTGGAGCCTACAGCTGGCACTCAAAGAACAATTAACAATACGCATTGAGTTTCCGCAATCCAAACCAGTTGTACATTTTGCTGGTATGAGTATGACTCAGACATTTTCACAGTAAAGGCTGCAAAGTGTGATTGGTTTGAGAAAAGTTTGCAGTCATTTAGCTCTGAAAGCTGGTGAGTGAGCATTGATTCAGACTTTATGCAAGTTGCTTCCCCGTGCTTTTTTAATGACTAAAAAGTCTTTGTTCCCCTTTTTCATTTTTGACTTTGTCTCAAAGCAGAGCCTGTAATGGTGAGCAGTTACTGGCCTTATCACTCAACTCCTCAGTGCAACCAGAGATGAAGTGTGATCTGTGCTGTAGGCATTCTTCCCATTGCATAATGTATGTGTCATGATTCCTCCCAGATGTTGTTAATCCGCTGCTATCAAAGCATTGTGACTGAAAACATTCTAAATAGCAAATAAGACTGTCTGAAGTTGAAATGGCATGCCTCAGCCTTTCATTTACCAGGCAAGCCGAAAACACTCAACATTTACCTATTCTTAATGGCCACCGAGCGTGGTAGGCTGCAAACAAATTGGAAAAACAAACCAAACAAAATGTGTTTTTCCTGTTGCTCTTGACTATATACAACCATAACTTTCTAGTTTTCTAGTCATGGCAATTAATGTAATGATTTATGGCTGAGTTTTCACCATAATGTTTCACTTGCAAAAGCATTGAGTGTGAGAACACGCCAGACATCAAATGCCATCATAATATTGTGACTAATTGTTAGCTATGATAGGTAGGTTTTGTAGCTGTCCTAATCAGCTGGAACATATGTCATGACAGTGTATGACCATTTTAATTGCTGTCAAGCAAAGTCTGGCCAAGACCTCTTTTGAAGCTTTCTTTTTACCCTGGTTAAAAATAATCAGTCATGTTTTTGAGTTGGTTTGCCCATGTACCTGCTCAATTCAGGTGAAACCACAGATTTTAACAGATTTTAACTTTCATTTGTCTCTTTTGTTCTGTCTGCTCATTTCACAACAGGAAGTCACCTGTCACGTCAACAACAGGCTTCAGTACAGTCGTTGGCTCCGTGTACAACTGCTACACCACAGACAGTTATACATCCATGGGGAACCCTGCAAATTCCTCACCTCCTTATTCGTATTTCAAGAACCTTGAAATGGCCAAAAGTTACCACACCTAGTGCCTTCCAGGTGCGCAGCAGTCTAAGGTGTTTCTTTGCAGCATAGCCATCACATGATAGTTTTGAACCATGTGGCTAGGAAGCTCCATGGCTGATGCAAATTGTCCTCACAGATTCTTTGGTCTATGCCTATGCAAGGGTGGGCAAACTACGGCCCGAGGGCCAAATGCGGCCCGGGAATTAAAAAAACAACTCTCCAGCCCATTCTTATACATCTGAGTCAGAATTTTAACAATTTACACCTTATATGGGATCTACTGTACATATGTAATGTATGTTTTAACTTTTGCCCTTTTCTGGCCTCCAAATCAATTATGATTAACAAATTACAAAAACAAATGTGGCCCTCCATTTCATTTCAAAATCCTGATGTGGCCCCCGAGCCAAAATATTTGCCCACCCCTGGTCTAATGGCTCTCTAACAACTCCCTCAGACGGCATAAGCACCTGCAGAGCCCAGGTAGACAATTCAATAAGGCTGCCAATCAATTTCCATTTGAAATAATTATGCCATTTGCTTTTCTAGCATTTTTTTTCATTTGTTTGTGTATTTTTCACAAGTGATCTACTTTACAAATTATCACTGCTGCTACCTACTGAAAAATACACCTACTAAAAAAATCCTGTTAGACTTTAGAAAAACATCTAAACTTTGGAAGTTATAGGGACCTTTATAAGAAACAAATTAGAAATGTAATTGTGTGAAAATAATTGTATGTGCCACAAGATGGCATGACTTGCTTTACCAAAAATGCAGAAGACCATATTCTGTGGTTTTAGCAATGTTGGTGAAATGCCGCCACCTAGAGGGGATGATCCGAACTGCCTGATACCGTCTCTTCAGTCAAGTTGTCTTGAGACATGCATGACAAAAAAGAATGTCAAGGCCTAGTAACAAACCTTGCCCAAAGACTGGTAGTTTGATAAACATTGTATTCTTATCTCTGTGCTGTGTATAATGTTAAAGCAATTAACACAGATAGAAAAGTAACTAAAACTGAGACCCAAGGATTGTGTTGCATGATAACTCACTACTGGAATAGCACCTGGGTCCTCAGACACTCCATCCATCTTTCCTCTCCCAGGGATTAATGTGGGGGTGTTTAAATGTGTGTGTGTGTGTGTGTGTGGAGAGGGAGAGAAAAAGAAATGTGTGTGTGCGTATAAGCGTGTGTAGGTCCCTGTGTAGGTGAAAGAGAGAGAAAGTCTACTCTGAGTAATGGACTCGTGGAATGAGTCCAGGTTGGGAGGTGTTGACCAGTTGACCTGGCTATATTCTGAAACCAGAGAGGATTCCTTACTGTTAGCAAGCACATGACATGAGTTATCAACAGTGCATGGCCTGTGACGCACATACTCAATCCCATTTGACTATCTTGAAAGATGTGATGACAAATGTAACGTGTGGGAAAAGGTTTGAGAATGACTTACACATTTCATTCGAAAGAAAGTGTATCCGTCAAAAATACAAACAGAAAGTGCCTTGCAGAAAAGAAAACAATAGATAGTGCTGGTCTTTAAATCAAGCTAAAAAGATTTTTACAACAACTGGCGCCTTTTCATAATAAAACAAAAGGTGCTACAAGTGGACCTCCTTTGCAATCGCTCCCCAAACCGGGACCCTGTTATCATGATCTGTCTTTCCCTCAGTTAATATTTCACTGCAGCCTCCTAGGCCCGCAGAATGAGAGACGTTTCCATTTCATGTCCGTCATTTCCCAGCCTGTTTGTTACCTGTGTGGTGATAAGTGTGTGACTGACTGCGAGTGTCATTTGTCACTGTCCACCTCAGAGCGACAGTCACAGATTGACGACGATGATGACGGGAAGAGACCTTGTGTTGTTCAGGCACAGGCGTCACCTCAACAACAAACACCAAACCCTAACAACCGAACTCCTTTCCAACAGAGAGAAAACATCATAAATAATGGCACACATTTTTACATTGGCGTTTGAATTTGGAAAAAGCTCTTATCCAGAGCAACTTTCAGTATTGAGTGCAAACGCTGTCACATTTCTTCATACACACGCACACATACACATACAGTACACGCCACTGTGTGTGAGAAAATATGAAAAATCTAAAAAATATAGTACAACACATTCAATTATTTTTGGGGGGGATAAATTGCAAGTGATTTAGTGTAGATTTTTTTGCATGTGGTTTTTTGCATGTGGCTAACTTCAAAATGCCGTCTTTGAAAAGGAACAAATTATGACAAAACCTTGCCTGTAGATCAAAGAGGAAGATAAAAACATAGCTCCATTCCATGGGAATACTTACGAATACAAATGTCTTCCAACAACTAATTATATCCTCCGTTATTCTCTACCGCTGCAATCTCCTAGAGGTTTTATGTGCTCTCAGCAGGTTTGGCATGTCAGATGCTTCCTTTAAATGGCCTGGGCACCCACCCCCCAAACACTCAGCTGCTTTCTTTGAGTCTCGGAACACATTCCATTGACGTCCAGGTACTCTTCAGACTTTATGAGATCTCCCACATGTAGTTGGGAAGAATACAAAGCCTTACTTTAATTCAGTGGACAATCATTTCCCAAACGTGTGTGATTGATTTCACTGAATCCACGTCTCTACAAGTAGGCACCATATTTTTGGTATCATTCACTACTTTCAACAAGAATACTTTGGAAGTATCAGGGCACTACAAATGGAAATCTGTGCAATTTGGGATGGAACTAATGGACCAGAAATTAGATTGGACAGCATTGTAAAGAAAATGATATGTGGTGGGCTGGTTGTTGTGGACCAATTAAACGGCAAGAATCTGTCAAGTCCTATAGAATATTAATAGACTTCCCAAGCAGCAGTGACCAAACCCGTGGCCCAGTGGTAACACCCCTGGCTCCACGCACTGAGTGTTCAATACTCATTTCTAACCCTCAAAACGTTGTCACCTTAAAATTCCAACTGATAAAGTCTTAGGAAATGTTTTGTTTTGTATAAAAAGTCTGTGTCCACAATCCTATAAAAAACGTTTCAAGCAGTAATAAATAATTGATAAATCAGAATTAGTTAAAAGGGGATGCTTAAATTGGGGGCAGAGTTTCCTTTTGTCAGGGAGGACAATGGCGTATTTCTTTGTACAACAAGAATCACTGTCAACAGTATTCGCCTCGAAAGAAAAACAGGAAAAGAAAGACATTCACAAGATAATTGTACTTCTAAACAACCTGGATTTTAAAGAAAAAGTATAACTTTTGTTTTTACTCTTGTTAAGTCTTTATTTCAAAATGTCTCTGTGATCACTTAAGACACAGAACCCTTCAAAGTCAAACTAACCTTGTGGTATGCGTAGCATTCACCGGCTATCCAGCAACAATGAAGAGATGAAACACCACTGTTTGCCGGACATCCTCAGAGTACGTCTTCTCCTTTCCAATCAGAGGCCCTCCCCTATGCACCTTGTCTTCAAAAAAACAAGTACAGTAAAACATAGTGCAGCTCCTTCTAAAGGAGGACAGGAGAATGTCAGTAGTCTCTACAGCCATACCGGAGGAGCAAAAACAAAAGAGCTCCAACTCTACCTGTAGGATTTCAGTGGCAGCTACTTGCTTTGATGTGAACCAGAAAGAGAGAGTAGTTTGATGAAATATTGATGTTTCTCTTTTTTAACTGTGTCCTGTGGGATCTCAGTCTGCTTTTAGGATGTGTTGGCATGTGTGTAGTGCTGGCCCACATTGATGCTGCTGTTACTTGAAGAGAACGGACGGGGCTATCAGTTGAAGGAGTTTTATTGGTCTTAATATTCAGTAATGCAGATGGACGGCCCACTCCACAAGTCAAGGAGTTTGATCAGCCACCTTGTTTAAAAAAACAAATATCTTGTCTTGTCTGATTTATGTTAGCGAGTCAATATTTACAGTCTCTTTTTGGGATTAGTTGTGGTCAATTTACAGAGTACAAATTACTTTTTTAAAGTTAAGGTAACTATGCATTCTCCTCAGTGATTAAATACTTTTCTGACCCAATATTCAAATCCTTACTTACTTAGCCTAATATCAGGGAGCGTGTAACACGATTTCACATGGTGGTTCCAAAAGTTTGATTTGAGGTTGTCAGAAACTGACCCACATTCTTCCAGCAACAAAAAAGACGTCAACGCATGGAGAAAAAAAATGGAATATTGATAACCGCCTTCAGTGCTTTGTCGGAACGTGAAGAAAGGGCAAAACACACTCCAATCAGGCCCGAAGTAGGACGAGAGTGTGAAGAGAAAAAAAACTTGAGGGATTAAACGCAGGCTCTCACATGCTCATACACACGCAGAGATACACAGCGCACATAATGACTTCTGCTTAGGAGAGCTGTGATTATTTCAGGAGACAGGGATGGAGGACGAAGGAGAGAGAGTGTGAGAGTGAGAAAAAAAGGCTACTTCAGAGGAGCTAGGGGCAGAAGATAGGGCTGGGAAAGGTCTCGCGTTTAAGTGGAATTAACATGCTTTTCCATAGGAGTCTATTAGATAATCATATTCATGCCACACAAGGCTCCAAAACCCCCTCACTTTCATTATTCCCCTTTAATCCGCCCTGATAAGGGGGTGCAGGCATCGTCGTTTCATTATGTCGTCATGTGGAAGATGCATGAGATCCCCCCGGGACATTATCACAGGGAAATTGCTTAAATAGCCGAAGTGGATATAGTTTTGCGTTTATTATTTCTGACGGATTCAAAATATCCCCACAAATATTCTTCTCTCTCCGATTATAAGGGAGTGGGGGGGGGGGGTCTGTTATCAGTTATGCGCTCTAATGGGCCACTCATAGACACCCGATATACCTCCAGCAAGCACAGAGAGAAAGGAGAAAGACAGAGGGAGAGGGAGAGTTTATCTCCGTGGTGAATGCCCTGTTTGCTCTTTAGTTTGTGAGGGTTTCTATGTGTGCGCCCGAAAAGCACTTGAACCCTGTGTACACAGCATTAGGATAGATGGGGCCTAACACTCTCTTTGGGAGTAAATTAGCAGTCAGTAAAGCTGCCCTTTTGGAGTGTTTATTTGGCCCCAGTATCTCAAGCTCCTCTGTCCCCTTTAAAGAATGACATACTTGGTGACCACTGGGCCAGACACTTCTCTCTTTTGGTTGCCTTGTCAGGCCTGGTATTGAAGCAACAAACAAGTGGAGGATCAAGTTAAACTCTATCTATATCCGTAAATAGCTGTGGAAGAAAAAAACGCAAGTCAGAATACAGGGCTCCCTTTTCGCTATTGATAATTGTTATGGTTATGGTGTGTTCAGTTTGCAGTGGTCTCCTAATGTATGAGTGTTTTGTTTTTTGTTTGGTTTTGCGTTGTCAGTGGAATATCTCCTGCTTTGGCATGTGAAAAACAAACAGTGAAAAACTAAAGATAAGGGTGGTCCATCCACATAAGTTGCTGCCTCTAGCGCGCATGTACTGCTGCAGTATGGGTTTGACTCTAGACCGCTTTTAGCAAAAGCTCTCTCCTTTCTATCGTTCACCAGAATCTCTATTATAAAATCCAAACAAGACAATAAAGACCCTGCTCTCTACCCATTTATAAAAGTACAAAAGGACAGATTTGCTGCAATGCCTTCCCGTGGGGTGTTTGTTTATTCTTGAGGAAATAAAGCTGAAATTAAAACAGCAGTACAGTCTGGTTTGTACTGTATACAGAAAATTTATTGGAAATATGCTTTGCTGTTGTTGGAACAAGAGCAAACAGGTTCCTGATTTGCAACCATTGGTGTTAACGCGTGAAAAGACTACACACAACAAGTTGGTATGTCCAATGTAATGCTAGACATCGCATCTGGATTGCTCTCACATGCTTTCTGCTGACATATCCATTTCGTCGTGACATCTGTCCAGTGGGAGAGATACTGAGAGAAACATTCAACACGCTCCGACTGCCAAACAGTCCATTTATGTTACTTGTGTAACTTAGACATAGCCACATTGCATGATATTTCAGTGAGATCATGACAAATCCTGAATGAGTGTGGCTGAAGATTATTGAATAAATGTGTACGTTCATCACCTTTCAAGTGTTTTTATCTCCCGTGACACAATTACAAATAATGTGTACTAACACTAACGTAAAAAAAAGAGAAAATGACAATGTGTTCAAAGATGAAACGCTGTTTGTTTGTCGAGCGACTGTATGGTTCGCTCATGTGTGGCTCACCGGCTTTGGTGTGCACCACCCTGACTGAGGAACATCTCAGGTCTGGAACAAACAGTAGTTCCTCCTTAATTGGGGTGAGATCTGGGGCTTTGAGGGGGCCAAGATGGGACCCCGCACCCCTTTCTTTCTCCTCCAGAATCGCTTTGGCACCAGAGGTGCTTTTGATGTGTGCTTTGGCTCTCTGAGTCCTACTTTGGAATATGTTCTTGGGAGACCATCGGTTACATGCCTCCAGGCAGAATCTCAATATCCCTAGGATCCTAGGCCTCTTTGATGAAATACTTTCGTGAGCTGCTAACCCCACTGATGCATGTGGGTACCCCCACCTTTCTCCATCCCTCCCCCCATCACTCACCCCTCCTGATGTCTCCCACCGTCCTCCCCTCCCTCCTCAGAATCTCTTTCTTGAGACCCATATAACAAGGACTTCAAGACGACGTAGTCTAGGCCAGATGGGCTCAAACCTGTTTCAAACATACCGGAGTGCGTTGCCTGTCTGTGTTTCAGGTCAACTTTAATAGGGCGCAACTTGCTTTTGCTCGGTTCGCTGTTGTCACCAGTTGACTTCTCCATATTCCCAGCATGTAATTTTGAGGGATTTGAATGGCTTTATTTTTCCAAGAGGCAACTTAAGTCTGTGCATTCTATCTTTACAGTTTCCCAATCCATATCTCCTATTTTCATCTCTAACATCAATTGAAATTGATTTGTACCTGAGCAGTATATTATATCTGGTTTTATTGTGTTGAGACCCAGGCTATCCATGGCCGCATATGTACAGTACAGATGTGAGAGAGAAGACACTGATTGATCAAGAGTGCAATTATTCAATATGACCTGCTATTCAATATGACCTTCTGCTGCGTCACTAAGTGATAGCAAAGACAGTGACATTTGGTGCTGGGGTGATACTAAAGTTAAGACAATCATATCGTTTTCTGTCCCAAAATAGCATACTGCCTTCTTATTTTAGTGCTTTGGAATGATAGTTAAGACAAAGTCATAGACGGCAGGACAACTTGATTTCTCTTGACCACACACATACTCACACACACACATACTCCCACACACACATACACAGTCCAATGTGTGATTTTCAACACACACACACACACAAACCCCCACCTCTTCATTGATTGATACAGACCCCTGTAGACTCTTTTTACTACATAATTTCCCTGTTTATTGATTATGTATATTGATCATACCTAACTGTAAGGGAAAGCGCCTTACCCTAACATTAGGTCTCATTCAGAAGGTGCTAACCCAGGGGACCACTTTTCCTCTCGCCCTCATAAATCGACAGCTTTCCTATCATAAGAAGCTAGAAGCAGCAAATAGGCTAACCCCCTTTATTCTTGAAGGGAAGTTTATACAGAGGAAGGACCCAGAGCATGTGACCTAGTTGTCGGTTAGCTTTGTCAGGTGAAATGTGTAATTGCTGTCAGATAACACTCTTTTTAATAAGCTGCTGTGATTTAACAATGTGAATGGAGCACATGGAGATGTTCCTGCAAAGATGCAGGCGTAATATGTTTCCTAAACTCTTTACTCTTTAAAAATATGCTCTAATTACACAGAAATGTTGATATAAAAATTTGTATTTGAATTACATTGTCAACTAATAGGTGTCTAATTAACTTTCAAATTGGGAATCGTATATTAAATAATCAAATTATAAAATTTAAGTCACGACATATCCCACAGTGACCCAGAGTTCATTTTGAGTAAGATATTTACTAGCCCACCTTAATAGTAAACGTTAAAAGTTTTAAATGAATACCTAATAATGAATACATATGAATTCCTAAGTAATGACTGAATAAACTATATTCAAATAATTTGCATTTTAATCATAAAATGAAGTCATACTAAGTAAAAAACAAAAACCATATGAGACTGTGTATTATAATAGTGTTGAAGTATTTGTTTTTGTGAACAAATAAACCCACATTAATACAACTTTTTAGTTGGATCCACTAATACAAATCCAGGGCCACAGGTGTTGAAACGATTATGAGTAACTGGACAAGACTGGCACAAAGAAATCCCAAATGTAATTCGAATGAGAATAGATATAAGTGATCTGAGTATTGACAATCCGTGTAATTGTGCGAGGTGCTGGTAGTCTACATTGGTCTGTACGTTAAAATTTGGTCTACACGGTCTCAGGAAACTACGGCCAAAAGCATACGAAAAAGGGAGGGAGGGAGAACGGAGAGAATAGAGAGAGGGAGGCCGTGAGCGAGGGAGCTCGATCTGAAGGAGGAGTCAGGCGAGGGAAAGAGCAGCTGGAGTTCCACACTTCGTCCTGTTCTCCCCGAAAAGCATACTTAATATAATAACAACAGACTACACGTTTTAGTGGACACCTGTTTTGTTATTTATACAGGTTTTCTATCTGCTTTTGGCAGGTATGTAAGGAGGTTCACCGAATTAGCTCAGTTTTCGTTCTGAACAGCAAACTGTGTGAGGGAGAAAGACGCGGAGAAGGAAAAGTCTGGCAGAGCGGTTTTGGAGTTGGAGTTGCAGAGTAAAAGTCTCACAAGCAACTCCAGAGCGCGAGAAGAACATCTGCAACAAGCGGAACAATTCTTCACTTACGAGGAGAAGAAAGAAAAGATCAAGAATTATAGGAGGGAAAGCATCCTTCGAACACGTAAGTGCAAAAAACACGACGAATAATGATGAACTGTTTTCTTTGAACCTTTTTCTCTTTGCTGGCTTTGAAAGTTTTGCGGAGAAAACACGACATAGGCCTATTCAAAAAACTGTTAGAGGTATCACGTTTCAAATAAGATGGGATTTCATAGAAGTCCACAAATCGGAGGAGGTGGGGGTGGGGGTGATAGAACTAGAAAAAATATTTAAAAAAAACAACCTATTCAGAAATATTGCCTGAGCGATATGTATTACTTTGGACACAACAGTTTTCCAAAAAATCTTTTGCTGGAAGTTTCCACCTTAAACCCATTTTTCAAACTTTGTTGATGACGTTTTATATAAACGTGAATGTTATAAAATAATACACTCCTTTAACACATATCTCTCTAAATGTAAAAATATAGCCTATATCTATGTATTTATTTTACAGGTTTATGTTTTTGTATGCACTTCACTTGACAACTAATTGAATTGTTGAGAAGTGTAAGCCGAACTTCGTTGGGAACTTCGTTTGGAACTTCGTTGGGAACGCTACTGCGGTCAGACACAAGTTAGAGGATTTTTGAAAGAATCGCACAGGGGCATAGCCTGCATAAGATCATATTTCATCTCGAGACAAATCTTGTCTGTTATCGATTCGGTCTCTTATCCATTAGAGCTTATATGGGTTATGATTTATTTAGGATGACTGTAATGTATGGGCTATCACTTTTGTTTAGAATGAACTATTGCCTATTCAAAAATCCCTAGCCTTTCATAAAGTTAATTCTGAAATGCTTTTTTTTACAGTATAACTATGAATGCTAAATACCAATCTAGACTAGTCCAGGCCCACATTTGATTTACTTTGCTTTGGTTACTGCTAAACTATTATAGACCTATATGCCATCAGATATTCAGATGGAGTTAAAAATACTAGAAAATCAACTAGGTTATATTAAATGTTTATGAGTTTGGAGTCGTAAGTGTTGATATTAGCTCAAATTTGGACTGTTTAATTGTATTGCCCTGATTATAATTACCCTTAATTATCAGATTTATCATTTGTGTATCCTTCAATTAATTTTTTTCTGGATTCATTTTCGGTCTATTAGGCCTGTGTATCATGGCAGCGCGCCTCCACATGTGGAGCTATTTGTTTTAAACTTTTCCTTCTGCTCTCAGCCAGCTGTTCCACATTTTATCTGCTTGTCCGGCTTGCTGTGAGTGACTGGTGGACTGTTTGTGTCTCGGGTTTCACGCCGCTATACAAACGACGAGGGTTCGAGGCGTTCAGCCGGGCGGCGATGGCTCAGCCAAACCTTTGACACTTGGCCAATAGTTAACGGAAATATAATTGGTTTGAGAACGACCAGTACGGTTCGAATTCACAATAAAAATAAATGTTACGGTTCAGATATAAATACTTTTTTCCTCTGGTTAACACGGTGATCTGAATTGGACTGCCAGTTAAAGGCCCATATGAGACGCGGTCTATTGCAGGTTTTTAGGAAATAAAGATTTTTGTAAAGAAACTAAATTTAAAGAACATTCCGAGTTTAATGGCTGTTTTTACGTGTCATTTTGTGTTTTATCTATCATTCGGTTTTGATAAACCTTTTTGCACTAATTATTTAACAAGTAAAGCTTAGTAATGTAGGAGTACCGAAGAACCATTTAAATCATCAAAATTGATAAAGGAAACTGCACGACTATTTTTGATGAAACATATTTCATGTTAGAATGTTAGGATTATAACAAGGTTGATATATTAGTTCGTAGTATCAATTTCTTAAAATATTTATTCTCAATTTGATTAATTGTTCCTAATCAAATTGTGTGTTAGTTAGGCTATTGTAAAATGATGCATTTACATCTTTATCTAACTAAGAAACGAAATCTGAATTTGTAATAGCATTTTTTATGTGTGTTACAATAAATAAGAACAATGTTCTTGGCTTGAACACCTCCTGATTTCAGGCCTACCTGTATTTCATTTTCAAACTATCGTCCTTTTAAAATTTAGATATGGTGTTAAATAGACTTTAAGTTGCATATATTTTAAGGATTTGCTGTTAAGTTTGATTTATCTAATTGCATTGATTGATTGTTGACAGAGACCTTTATGACAGAGGGAATTTTTACAGAAGAATGTGTGATTGCTTACCCCCAGATTTAATGATCACCAAAGCAGCATTAAACGTAATTATATTAATTTAGCCTTAATGGATGGCTGATATTTTCCATGAGAAAATAATGCTCTGAAATAACCGCAGATTGGCTTTAAGTACATGCGTATGATAATGTGTTTTGAGCTGGAGATATTTTATGATTTAATCATATTAAATATGAATGATATCTGATGAACACATTCACTACTATAAATATGTATGGCGGTTTTACAATATCCTCTCTGGCAGAATGGAGCTCCGCTAGAGGCTGCAGCCTAACTTGAACAGGTGCAATTTGAAAAAACAGAAAAGGTCTGCGTGTCATAAATGATTCAGTAACAGTGATAAATACACAAAATGTTTAAGATGATAATCTGGTATTTATAAGAAGCACAATGAAGAAGGGCTTTTTTCCCCCTTCTCTCCACCGGCATAGATGAATCAATGCCCGTCTGGTGAAGGGGACAATCTTTAACTCACAGTACCATGGATGGGGACCGAAACCCACGGATAACCTCTGTGTCCCCAATCGGCCTGTCAAAATGCGGAGGAGTCCTTTATCTCTACATTAGCACACCTTTACATTCAGTTATGCATAGCTACTATGGGGGGAAACAAACACCAGGCACACTCGTGACCGTTCCAACCTACCCAAAATAGGGCCTGTCACATAAGCACATGTTAATGCGCAAAGATGACAAGCTATTACCCTCCTAAATCAACCCCCCCCCCCCTCATGGCACCGGCTCCTTAGATCCACAGTCCTAGGCAACTACTGTCCTTAGGCTGTTTTACATCCTAGAGGAAGAATACCTGTTATCAGGTGAACATCCACAAGGTCCTTAATGACACCTTGTTGTTGTGTTAATGGGCCTTTATAAAGGCACTCTTAGAGTTTCCGTGGTGATTGTTCTTCAAGGTTAATCTAGGGGAAATTGATTTTATCGACGACAACTTACGCAGAGGCCTTTATAACATTATTTATTCAAACATGGAGATTGTTTTGGTGTGGGTTTGTGGCAGGTATAGCGGGGGATATCTGTTGCGGTATAATCGGTCACGGGTGTTACCATAAAGCAAGGTTTTTCAGAATGTCTTTCAATGGAGGCTCAACTTTTCAGCACAATGCCAAGTCTTTACATCCCGCAAACCACAGCTCTCATGAGCAGGTTAAGTGAAGCGCAGTTGTGGCAGCTCTTCAGGGCATGTTGGGCGGAAAGAAATAAACACACTTGCACAATGGCTGCCCCAATCAATGTTAGGAATCTCTAACCTAAGAGACGGGCTACACCCGTCGCTGCCCGGTGAATATAGTGACTGCATTAATATCTGGCCCCCAAAAGGAATCCCTCACTTTGATGATTCGGAACTTTGATATATTGACATCAAATGGAAAAGACAGTGGGGCTGAGGAAGAAGACCGAGACGGAGAGATGGAGTGAAAGAAAGGTCTGAGAGACGGGAAACCGAGTGGCATGACGGGGAAAGTGTCTCCTTCCGCTCCCCTGTGGGAAGAAAAAGAAGCTCGTACCGTGGCAGTTCGCCGCCGATTGTAGCCCGCGTCAAAGTGTCCGGATCCATTTGCGTGCGAGAACAACTGGGGCAAGAGGGGCTGGGGGGTGGTGTGGGTGGGGCTGTTGGCGGGCGCTGTGGCGCGCGGGGCTTCTCCTTGGCCCTCCTAATCCCCAGGCCCAGCCATCCCTTCAGGGCATGCCTTAGATCTGGATCTTCCGGCTCTCCGCGCGGACGTACCCCAACGATTTATTATGCTATGTGTTCCTTCTAACCCGGTTCGTCTCCATCTCCACCAGCAGCTTCCCAGGACGGGACCCTTGTTCAACCCAAACGCCCCCCCCCCCACACACACTTCACCCACGCACTCCCCGCTTGAAGGAGCCCCGCTAAAGCCGCCTTTCACCGGGGCTTATGCATTCGCACGACGAGGGGGTGTGTAGATGATCTGATGGGGGGTGGCTGGAAAGAGACATAGTATAATGACACGTATTTAGGTAACTCCCCCAACACCTCCACGCCAGCTTATGAATGTAGTCTACCTCCATGTTTTAAAGGTTTTAATGCCCCTCTGCATACCACCCCACCGCACACACACACACACACAGGAGCATGCACACAGCCGGTTGTTTTTCTCCAGGAAATTTGAAATCGGAGAGAGAAAGGAATCCGGAGCTCAAGCTGCTTTAGCAAAGAGTCATTGTGGCATTTTCTTTTTTTCATGGCTTTGGCCTCACGGAATCTCAGGCTGGACCTGCCAATTAGCCCGGCCAACCAACCTCCCTGTATGTGAGAGAGAGAGAGAGAGAGAGACAGAGAAACAAATAAATTCATACCAAAAAAGTGAAGTTGTCCTGACTCCCGGGCCAAAGGAATATGAACCCCGGCACGCCAGCGTGTGCCTGGGTTTTCTTTTCCCACGCACTCGAGTGCAAACGGGAGTACAAACGGCGGCAGGTCACGCCTGGGTGACGGGATCGCAAGACGCGGCTCCTCTTTTTGCCCTCAGCCATAGATGAAGCTTACAGTGTAGCTGCGTTGTGTTGTAGGCAGCGGGAGTTCATGGTGGGCTGCGGGCCATTTCGTCTGCAGCGTTCGCTTCAAGATGCCGGTCGGAGTTTGGCCGGGACGGCGTGGATCTAGTTCAGGGTCAAGGCTCCTACTGCAGATGTGGCATTGTGTCCGGGGCTTGTCGGGAGCTGGTTATGGCATCCGTAAGCGAGCCTATTCCCTCTCTCCACGTCCAGGGACCATGGTGAAGGCTGAGGGACAGATGAGACGGTCTGCTCCCTGTGAACCATGATCTGTCATTTCCCCCACCTCCCTGTGTGTGTGTGTGTTTACCATGCGACGGGATCCTGCGTTAATACCCACACACACGTGCACAGGTTTATACAGCATGCACAGAAATGTACTGCAGGTGAAGAAAAAACGTCACTAATTATAACTAAGTATTATTAAATGTAGTTCATATTACACCCCAAAAGTCCAATAAAAGGAAAACACATCTCAAATTAACAGGGCAAAATAAATATATATATATATATATATCATTTTAGAAATGCCCATATGGTGTGATTATTACTCCTATAAACTTCTTAAATAGCTGTTGGAAGTTGTTTTGTCGCTTATATATTTAGTTTCCAAGTTAATGTTAAAGTATTAATACACATTTCCTGTACCGCATGTCCTGGTTCTGTATTAGCAAGTTAGCCCTGTGGGTCTTCCAGAAACCCAGGGTTCAAGGATGAGGAGCAGGGTGTTGTTGGAGTATGAAATGCAAATCCTAAGGTTAATACCTGAATGAGGTTCAAGCCCGGCCTCTCCCTCTTTTCTGCAAACATGTTTAAATGACTGCCTCTTCCCCCTTCTCCACCATTGCCGCTTTCTCTGTACCCCTTCACTTCCGTTCTCTGTGGCGGGGGACCCCGACCCGCTTTCCCCTTCTTCTCTGGGGGCCAGTGGGGTCTCCTATGCAAGTGAAGGCTAACAGACCCTGCCTGTAAGACAAATAATGCCTCATCTTAGAAAAACAAAAGGGGAACTCTACTATCGGAGCAAATTTCCTTGCCTGACCTGAAAGGAGGCCTCTTTTGTCAGGGCAGCATTTGAAGACTAATCGTTTTTTCTCATGCAAAGCGTGCTGTTTTAAGAGCCTCAGAGTGAGAGAGAGGCCGAGAGGAGAGAGAGGCCGAGAGGAGAGAGGGGGCTGTGTTTTTTAACAATACTCCGCAGGGAGCACGGAGGCACAGGGGTTGGAGGGGCAAAGGGGTTTGTGGGGCGGGGGGTGGATTCCTATCCTTGGCTTCTTTTTTAGACAAAGCACAGTTCCTTGTAGGGTTGAAGGAGAAGAAGTGGGAGGTGTGTGAGGGGGTTGCAGAGGGGGTCCAGGAGTTTTAATTCCTTGAGAAGAGGGAGGGGGGCTGGGGTCAGATGTTTGTAATGACGTCCTGTCATCCGAGGTCCAGTACCTGCGGGAGGAAACATCAGGGCATGCAGCGACTCAAACCATCCAAGCGGCATGAGGTAAAAAAAGGGACCTTGAAAATGCATTGAACTACCAAAATATGTGTACAAAAGCCCTAAAAAAATCTTTGTCTATTCCCGGTCTGACTGGTGTTTTTATTAAGAGAGGTCGCCATGCTTTGGAAATATATCTTATTCATGAAGAAAAAGAAACTGGGCCTGGACTTCCCAAAGAATTAATTATGTTCCCCTTTTCCCAGAAGCCTCACTGCTCCTCAGGTCCCAGCCGTGGCTCTGAGGACGGCGACTGTGTCGCACAGTGTCGCGCGACAGTGTAAAGCCTCCCTCAGCGAGCAGGGGAGTACGAAGGGTTCCATTTGTCAAAAGGTTCCCGGCTGTTTCCCCCCACCCCCACCCCCAACACTTTCCCAGCTCCGTCTCAAACTCATTGTCTCAGTTAAGGCAGGACATTAGTCAACGCGGCGCTAGTGTAGCCCGCGGGGCTGCGGGGCCGACCGACGCTACTCCAGTGCCGGGACTTCTAGTCGGACGGCGAGGGGGAGGGCGAGGAGGGGGGAAAGCGTTAGGGAGAGCATGTGAAACGAGAGAACGGGTCGGAAAAGAAGAGCGAAAGAAAGAAAAGAAAAGAAAAAATGGCGAGGGAGTGTGGGTTTGTGTTGGCAAAAGAGAGAGGGAGAGAGTTAGAGGTGTGGAGTCTTACGCTGCTACCTCAAGGCTCAGTGTGTAAGCCCCTGTCTGCCCCCCAAAGCTGCTTTCACAAAGAGATTTACAAGACAGGTCTCCGGTGTGCTGCTTTGCCGCCCTGCATCAAGAGTGTGCGTGTGTGTGCGCGCGCCACCTGCGTTTGAAAGAGTGTGTGTTTCACTGAAACTGGGTTAAATGCCCACTGTGAGAAGACATGTTATTTCCTGTCTTCCGAGTTATCACAAGGAGGTTCTCCAAAAAGGAGTTCTGACTGGTTCTAACTGGTCAGTGCCGACCCGTACCAAGGGAAGGCGAGATGTTTCTTATCCTGCCTGATGAAGAAGGCGTGAGAGGTTTTAGGGGTGAGCTTCAGTGGGGGTGTGTATGTGTAAAACGAGTGTGTGCGAATCAGGGGGAGTCAGCAGTCACACATCACACTTTACAAGGTATCCCGTTAGCTTTTGGAATTATTTATAAAGCTTGGCTTTTGTGTGGCTCTCTAAGTTCCTGTCTCCTTCCATTACTGCCTGCGACTACTTTGCCACGTTCAACGTCAAGTTCTCTCTCTGCCAGTCTGCCGAGTCAAACTTTGTTACTTGGCGGTGGTGTATTTTACAGTGCTACATCATGAACTTGTTTTAGAGACAATGGCTTCTGACATTAGCCAGAACATTCTTGCCATTTAAAAAAAAAAGTTACATGCTTTTGCTGACATAGCCGAGGGCCGTATTCAAACCCATGCTTCAGCAGTATGTGTACCACGGAGACGGCAGTTTACAATGTTGGATCACCCTAGGTTACAAGGCTAGTGCTTCTGATGGTAGCCAGAACCTGCTTACCCAGTCTCTACCCAATCTCAACAAGTGCTGATCTAGAACCTGTTTGGCCTTCGAAGATCATACAGAATTATAAATTATAAATATTTATAGTAGGATCTCTTACTCACTTTACTTTATCACGTTTTTTTTTTTCAAAGTCCAGAGAAGGACAAATGTCAACTACTTGGCCAGTAAATGTCCAGTCTGTGGGTTTATTGTTTTGTAGAATTGTGGTTGTAGTGACAAGCTCAATTTCTATACTTTAGAGGAAAACACAAAGTTAGATGGGCTCTATTACCCCGTAATCCACAATGGATTGTGAGGAAGGTTTAGTGCACTTGAGATGGTATGCTAATGTTGTCTTTATTGAAACAAGCTGGGATGCGATTATGGTTCAACTCTGCAGATATGAGCAGAGTGCTGTGCTAGTTTCTCATTTCTCCCTCTGGCATAGAGATCAATGCAAACCTGCTAACTTGCCCTAATAAACCATTAACACATACACATTGCGGAAAACATTTACATACATCGACCCTTAAACTGATAATGCCGGTCGGTACATGTCCTGGAGGTTAGGGTTATTGTGCTTGTGAGTGATTCGCTCTAATGTGTGTGTGTGTGTATGAACCTGCAACCATATCTGAAAATCAAAGCCTTTGTGTTCCAGTTTTAGGTTAACATCATTACTTTGATTGTACCAGATGCATCGTCATTTGCAAGCCAAAGTTTTACTGGCGTTTCTAAAACAAGCACATCAAAAAAAGGTTCCAGCTATCTAAGGCACAGCCTTTGGTACAAACCTATTGCCCATTACTATTTAAAAAAAATACTCTTTCCATGACCAAGTCAATTAAAAAAGTCTTAAGAGTTTAAACATATATATTGATTTCAAAACCTTTTGACAACTTTGGATTTATCTTAATTCAAACGTTTTTGACAGTCGCAGTCAGACAAAAAGCTGTTTAGGAGAGGTGATTTTGTATGCGCCCCCAAAACAAACCGGAAGGCCATAACCTGTAAGGTGACTCACAGATGTGCAAAAGGTTTTCAAGGGCCACGTTACTAATGAAGGTTACTGAAGACAAGCCTTGGGATGGTGCCTGCCGGCCTTAACTCGGGCTCCACCATGGCCTACTCTTGTGTCTGATAGGTAACCCAAATGCATGGCTAGGAGCCCCACTGCCTGTGCCTGTCAGAACAGCGAGAGAGAACGAGAGAAAACAGAAAACAGAGAAAGAGGGATTGAAAACGGTACACCGTTCCTCTGATCTGATTCATCACTTTCTGTCTCTACTGCAAAGTGCGAACAAATGATCCCTGTCTGAACCTCCAGAGGGGCGCAGGCTGCTCCCCATGTTTCCCAGTTAACCCCCGGCGCCCGTCTAACGTGCGAGTTAAACCCTCCTCTTCAGCGCTGTTGTTTGCGTGTTTGTGCGTGCTAGAAGCGGACCAGCTCGGGCTCATATTCGTTAATCGCCCAACTACTCCGTATTCCGGAACAAACAAGAAACGCTCCCTCTTTAGTTTCCCGTTGCAAATTACTTGCAAACATTTGCACTATTATAAATGCAACCCTTTGTGGCGGGTGGGGGCTAGCAGTAAGCGAGTGTGGAGAGTGTTTGTTTTAGGGGGCGTCCTAAGCGATGGCTAAACAGCCTCCAGAATTTATTTGAGGCGGCGACGCAAACAGCTGAAAGGCGTAAACACATCCAGATGTTGGTTAGATGTTGGTTAGATGTTGGTTAGCTTCCTGACTGATGACGGCTCCTCAGCCCGAGGGGGCTGCCAGTGTAATAACAAGTCTGGTTCCCCCAATTTTTTTTCCCCTTTTCTTTTGGGTTCCGTTGTTTGAAATTGGTTTGTGTGCGCCCTTTGAGTTGAGTGGGACGTTTTCGTTCTGCGTGCCTGTTATTGCACATCGCGTAGGAGTACGGGTTTCTGTCGGACTTGCAGTACGATGCCTGGCCCATACAACTTCAAGTTCTGTCCTTCCCTCTGAAACGTTACGTACTACTTGAGAAGACCTACGTTATATACCCGCGCGGCCCGAGCTCCGGGATGTGTGTGTGGTGTGTCTATGTGTTTCTGTGTGTCTGCGTGTGTTTGGTGCGTGTGTTTCTGTGTGTAAGCATCTGTGCATCTTACTGCCGCTGTGGGATGGAAGACAGAAGAGTGGAGGGGGGGCAATCCCTCAGAGATTTTGCTTGTGTGTGCGTTTGTGTGTGTGCGCGCACATGTGTGTGAGCAGGCCCTGATGGTGGGTGGAGGGGCTTTCATGAAAAAGTGAAGTGATGTCTCCTTCTACCATCCTCACCGTGCTGTGGGGAGACACGTCAGCCGCGGGGGAGCTAGCTGAGCAGAGCTGTCTGGGAGTTTCTGACTGGGACTCCCTCTGAGTCTTGACTTTCTTTGATCTAACACTTCCTCAACCACACTTCTTATAAGGCACAGTAGAGCCCAGTAGAGTACAGTAGAAAAGAGTACGGGAGAGTACAATGCAGTGCAGTAGAACACAATAGAATGCAGTAGAGAACAGTTGAAGTGGAGTCTCACCTCCAAGCTTCATTGGAGTTTCCTTAACTTCAGCTGGCGTCAGAGTTGCGACGACCAGTGGTTTAGGCTGGTGTACACAGCTACCATCAGGAATCAACTCTGTTGAGCACGGAATAAAAATTGTCAAGCAGTTGAGTAAAGACAGTGTTTACTTCCAACGCACTTTGCATCATGGGTGATTGGAACAAGCTGGGGCTGGAAGATTAAGGATGAGATGAAGTCATGTAGCCATAACATTCGTTGTATTTGTGTAATTCATAGCATTTGCGTGGTTAAAGGGAAGTAACTTAGCCGCTTCATTAAGTGTGCTCTTTTAGTTTATTCTTCCTCCAAAAAATGGAGCCTGAAAACAACCGAACCCACTGATTTTACCGAATGTTCTTGTTCATTAAAAACAAGAGATTGTTTAAATGAGTGGTTTATTGCGGTTTCTTGGGTGTATTGTTGTCTGCATTCAGTAAGAATGGGTAGCTAAGCAAACTTTATAATGGAACTTTTTAAGTTTAGGACTTCTAACAATGCGTTTTTTAGTTTCTGCTTCAGTTGGTCTGCCTATCTAGCTAGCCACAAATTTTACACAACTGTGACTCTGGAATACATGTTTCTCAATGCTGCATATGCCATTTTATAGCATAGAAGTTGTATTTTTGGATTTAATCGAACTAGACATCATCTGTAGTGTGGAATGCATTACTCCCCCCCTTTAACTTTAAGTATTAAAACAAGGTTTCCTTCCCTCTTCACTTCCTCCATCTGTTCATCCTCTCCTTCTTACTCCATCCCTTCCTATCTCTCTCACATCCCATTGTACAAGGCGTCCATTTCCAGTTCAGTCCCTCTCCCTTCCACCTTTATCGGCGGAGAGCCGAACACCGGGCGCGACTTCATCTCACCCAATCACCCGCCCACTAATACACTTTAGATGGCGTGGCCGCGAGGGCCCGGAAGGAGAATTAATAAGAGCCAATAAAACAAGCCGCTGGGGCATGGCAAGTCTTTAAGTAAACATTATGACTTCTTGGCTGGGGGGTTGTCGGGGGCCAGCGACTTGATGAATTGTTGCCGAGCTTAGCAAGGGCTAATTTCTCACTTAGTCGTCCTGATGGGGCCTGCCGAGCGGAGTAGTGTGCTCCCTACTTTGCCTTGCTGATTGTCTGATGAGTAGGTCTGCCTTGATTATTGTGCTGCGTTATTATCGCACTGCCCCCGTGGCTGTTGTTTTACCATGGGCCCCGCAGAGGCCCCGCTCTGTCATTAATCACATCACTCACCTCCCTCCTCTCCTTCCCGCGCCACGGTCCGGGTCCTGTCGCTTGTACCGCTGACTAGGAGGACCACGGGAGCAAGGGAGACAGATGGAGGGAGGGAGCAATAGGTGAGCAAATGGAAAAAGGTAGAAGGACCGTGATAGATGAAGGGACAGAGAAAGAAAATGACTGAGATTTTGGAAAAGGACAAGGAACGAAAAAGGATGTGAAGATGGCAAGGGGAGAAGGGGGGGGGAATCAGACTGGGAGAGTCCAGGGGGATCAGAGGACTGAGTGTGGACATGAGAGAGGGTCCTGTGACCTGAGGCGAAGCGTCTGTATGGACTGGCAGACTGGCAGGCATACTGACGGAAAGACAGTACATTAAGATAAACATTCTAGACAGACGGAAAGACAGGACATTAAGATGGACATACTAGACAGATGGAAAGACAGGACATTAAGATAGACATACTAGACAGACGGAAAGACAGGACATTAAGACAAACCGACAGTCAACCAGACATCGAAACAGGCTTGACAGACATACTTTTAGCCAGAACGATTTCCAGATGTAGAGAGAAACAGGCAGATGGCCACACAGACAGTGTCCAGCTGTATGCATTGAACATATTTCCACTATGGCAGTACAATTTTATGGAAGTGGAACGTGTCTAATGATATTAGTGGTGTTAGCAAGGCAACGCTGCGTCTGAGAGTCATATAATGATGTAAATGATTGTAAATACACCACATTCCTCCGCAGATCTTCATTATGTACCAGTTGTTTGTGAAGACATGGAAGGGACGGCCCCCTATGGAGCTAAGGAAGGATGGAGGTGGGGAGGAGGTCCCCAGGGCCACGCAAGGAAACCCTCAAAGTGGAACCGTCTCTCTCTACAGCCTTCCTACCACCCCGCCACTTGATCTGACTCACTGCGGAATGTTTGTTTGTGTATAAAATACCTGTATGTGGCATTTTTTTTCTAGAGCAAAGGAATTCCTGTGCTTTCAATCTTCTTCTCCCTGGGGACTGCGATTGTCTTGACTCTGTACATATCCACACACTTGTAGATGGAAAGGTACACACGCTGGTTGCGGTGTTCATATGCTCGAGTGCGGAAAAGCTCACCCTGGCGAATGAAGTTGAGAGGATCCCTCTCTTTTTTTGAAAAGTACTAAAAGGGGATGAACTTGCAGGTGCAGTGTGGCCTGTGCGAAGTCTTTCCCTATAGACAAGAAGCCCACATATGCCCAATACAAACATCACCCCATTCACCCACTACGAGTTACATAGAGACTCTTAACTATTTGTATACGAAGGTTCAAAGACTCAAAGCAGCCAATCAATGCCGCAAACACTTATTTTTTACGTTTTAACGAGACTTGTACCATACTTGTTGAGGAATTACGGGCAAATCGCACTTAAAGATGGGCTAAGTTCATGCACTGTTTTTCTACTTCTTCGGCTTGAACCTTTTTGCGGCCATCCCTTTGCAATTTTTGGGATCTGCTGTGAACCACAAAATACTGTAGCTGGATGAGCAGCTTTTCCTGCATTCATGGTGTTTTAAGCAGTGCAGAACATATAAAGACTTTGTATTCAATTGAGTCAAGAGAAAGAACAAGAGAGTGGGAGCGCCGTGATAACACCTATCTGCTACACCACTGGAAAATGGCTGACTCTGTATCAGTCATGGTTGTGGGTTCCTAGTGGCTGTTTGCACGTGGTTCCTGCTCAAACCAAATACAGTGGGAAAATATATACCATAATAGGCAGGGGGCTGGCGAAGCACTAAAGCCTGGTAGTTTCCAATGCGGCCCACCGCTTGATTTGCCCCTTATCTCCTGGGTACCGATGGCAAAAGAGGCGTTGTGTAAGCGTTAAGATTACATCGTGTGAGTTTGTTGCCCATGTAAGATGCACTCACGGCTCGTTTGCTGGTGTGAAATGACATGCGGTCCCTCGTCAGTCCTCCAAAGCGTCTTAAGCGGTGAGGTCTGGGAGACAGAGGAGCGCGACGAGGATAATCGCATTAGCTCCGCCGAAAGCCACCGATGGGCCACGCTGTGGTTGCGTCGTTTGTCCTTGACAATAAAAATGAAAACCAAACTTCTTGCTCGTTTGCGTTGTAGTTCACACCTCCCCCCCTCTCGAACAGCTGCTCTACGTTGATGCTTAGGACAAAAAAAAGGTTGAAAATCTTCTCTTTATGATATCTTGGAGGTAGGTATAATCTTTATTTGCAAAGAATACTTCTCTAACAGTAGACTATTGTAGAACTCATTGCTCCGCAAACAGCTCAGTCAATATTTGTTGTTGCCCATTGCACTAGAACAACGTAAAAATCTGTAAAATACTCATGGTTTCAATGGCCTAAGCATGTCACACAGAAAAGGGCAAGAAACCGGAACCGAACCAGTTGATTGGCATGTGCCTGTAAGTCTGTGTGTGGGTGTTTGTGTGGTGAGCCGTAACTAATTGGTACTAAATGGTCCTTTACTTTGGGGGACGTTCCGATCAGCTGTAGGCCAGACTTAGTGCCATCTGGGCACAATGTTAAGTCTCAACCCTCTTGAATGGGACTCACCACCCAAATCCTCTATCCAGCAGAGAATCCCCCTCCTCTTCCTTGATGGGGCCAAGGGCATCCCCATTACCTCGGCAGGGTAGAGTTCAAACCCAGCATGGGACCTTACGTATGTGCTAGTTGCTCAATGATGGCATTGAGCTTTTGCGATCTCCAATGTCTTGAATTGGACAGTTTATCCAGGGTATCGAACCAAGCGATTGAACCGCCAACCTTCTGACCATTTGGGGTTCGCTGGCCGCTTCCTGTGTCAGCTGTCTCCCCTTGAGTCCCAAAAGGGCACACTGTTCCCCTATGAAGTGGGATTTCTTTCAACAGAGCCCTATGGATCCTGTTTCAAATGTAGTGTTGTAAGTTGGGAACTGGATAGTGTTTGGGACGCGGGCTTGGTTCCTGTACACTTCTTTTATAGCGGCATTCCCTTCAACCCCCCTCCATTCAACTCCTAAGCAAACACTTGGGGTCCAAAGCAGAGCATTCTGTTTTATTGGTGGATTTAGCTAATCTTGCAGAGGAATTGGGGTTGTACCCTCCGCCCCCTCCCGTTCTACAAACCTTCTCACCCCACTCTTCTTTGGTTATTCCAGCTGTGCTGGAGCTTTTAATGCTGTTGGTATAGCTGCAAAAGTGCGACTACACAGACACTTGCAAAGCCGTGCACAGTCACACATGCAAGTACAAACAAATGCAACGGGCACGTGCGCGTTTCTTTACCCTAATATCCGTTTTCATGCTTTCTCCATCTCCATCTTCCTTTCTCTCTCATGGGCTGTTCCATCGCAGAAAGCACATGAAAAAGATCTTGGATTGTTCTGATATCAGACAGGATTAGCATCGCTAAAACTTTAACTTTTTTTAATGTAATTTTACGAATGATCCTAATTGATTCAATTTAAAATTGGCTACTTTATTGTATATGATTCTGATAATGTTCAGTAAATGTGGTACCCTAAAATGTTTCCTGAATTCCACTTCGTCTTAAGAAAATGTAACAGGGCTAGCCTATTCGTTTTCACTGAAGCCCAGAAGGGGGAGGGAATTCTATGAAGGTGTAGCACTCAGCGGTACGTGTAATCCAGGTTCTTGCAAAAATCTGTTTTGTTTTTGAACCGGTGTTGTTGGTATTGACTTGGGGTGCTATGGTAAGGCACATATTGCTGTTTGAATGTCACAGCTCAAACATTAACAATAGTTACTGATTTTTTAATATTTTGCAAAAAGATGCAACATTAATATAGATATAATTATTAATGGTTGAGAGCACAATCTAAAACTAGAAAAGGTAACTTTTCTGGGGAAATTGTAAAGTGTGCTTGCAGTCGCAACAACTCTAACCGGTGTCCAGCTGTGTACTGGCAGTAAGTACCACACAGCAATATCCTGCATAAAAAAGACAGAATAGCTGGCAAATAGGTATCAAAATAACTTCAGCCTTACCTTTGATGAAGTAAGTCCCATGGTTGAAATCAGTGCCATTTCATTGTCACTCTATAAACCAGTGGTTCTTAACCCAGTCCTCAGGGAACCCCAGACATTCCACATCTTAGCTGCAGCCCGGAACTAGCACAGCAGATACACTAATCAAGGGCTTGAGGATTATGCACGCTAGCTAAAGGGTAGTTCAAATACCCGGACTGGCTGGGGTTCCCTGAGGAATGGGTTGAGAACCACTGCTATAAAAAGTACTGTAGCTTGCTAACATTACTTGCAAACTTCAGAACCGGCAGCCATTTGCATAGCCTCATTGTGGAAAGTTTGAAAAACGTAAGTGGCTAGGTAACCAGCGTTCAGTGTGGCTATGTTTTGGCCACATAAACGTGAATATTTCCTTAACATTGTAACTAAATCTTTCACAAAACAAAAGCTACTCATTAGGAAGCGAGACACACATTTTGATACCTCTCATGTCTGTGTAGTAAAAGAACTGTAGGAGGAGTTGGGGTGGCTATAATATTAAATTAATAATGATATATGTGAGATAATTGTAGTGTAGCTTGCCGAAGCAAGCACAATAATTAAAGAAAGTGCGATATATAAACATGGCACAAACACTGTTTTAAAATCTATAATGCTGGTTTATCAATAACACCACTAGCACTGTTCATCTTGAGTTTGGCGCATGAAACTGTGGGAAAAGTGTAAAAAAATGTTTGATTATAAAGTAAAATTATATCTTTTTTATGCTCAACTAGACACATTGACCACATAGTACCTATTAATTCATTTAGATTTTCTTTTAAAAATGTATTTGTTCAGGTTCTTGTGTGAACCCTAAAGCACCCCTGTACCGCGCAGTTACAAATAGATATGGACACAGTTACCTGTGTAAAAGCATAGGGCTTGCATTGCAAGGGTTGTGGGTTTGATTTCCCAGGTGCAAGCATGGATAAAAGCATCTGAAATGATTTCAAAGCTATTAAGGCGTTCACTTTTCCAACAACAATGTCTGCTTATTTAATTGCTTTGATCACTGTCAGCAATCACCTCTGTGTTAAGGCGCTTTGCTTTACTACAGGGAACTTACGGACCAGCCACGTCCCTAACAAATCCCACCCTTCTTTCATGTTTTAGCTTGTCTGGTTTGTTATTAAGACATCGAGAAGAAGTACTGCTTGTATGACACATGCATTACTAGTATACAATGCCCTCCATAAACATGATTAATGAAAAATATGTCAATGTTTTTGATCAGTTTGATCTTAAAGCTTGAACTTTTAATTGAATGAAAATTATTCCAAGAAATAAAATGATAAATAAATACTTTATTTGCAAATATCCATGCTATAATTATTGTCACTCCGGCATTTAGTAAATTGTGCTCCCTCTGCCAATTTAAGAGTGCTTAGTCTTCTCTTATAATGTATCATGAGTTGTGAGAAAACATAGGAAGGGTTTTAAGGCCATTTCTCCATAAAAAAATGTGTGATCCTTCAGAATCTTTGGTCCTTTCTTCTGAACCTCTTTTTCAGCTCAACCCATATTGTTTCAATAATATTTACGTGCAGTGGAATGTGATAGCGAAAGCTTGATACTAGCTAGTTTGTTATGCCAGCAACAAATCTTACCATTTAGATTTCATGCTTTTTACTGTTCATGAAAACTTTATCATCAACTTGTCTGTGGTGTTTGGGTAGCCTGCTAGCTAGGAGATTATAAGGGTAACATTAGTAATAGTATTGTAATGGTCAGGTATGTCTTCTTTATTTGTTATCTATCTCCTTACTTATGTAGTCAATTTACTTTTTACTATTTCTAGCCAGATGTCGACGTTATTGAAACTAAATATACTGTAACATTGCTGGGTAGCTCACAGTATGACAGCAGACATTATATCTTTCCTAGCCATGACAGGACTTAATTGTGATAAAAAAGAAAATTGGGTCATTCTCATATTACTAGCCATTTCTATGAAAAATATTCAGTTTGTGTTACTAGAAGCCACCTAATGCATCAACATCCATTATTTGGGCTTGGGGATCAATAGGTATTTTGTAGGTCGCTTTTTTTTTGTTAGATGTTGGGTCTAGATACCTTGTCCCCTCAATCCTTTAAACGAACATCAATTCAACGTTTAGCTTGAGTAATCAATTAGAAAAAAAAATCCTAAATCAAATACATTTTCACCAAAATATTATTTCAGGAATGCTAACCTTACCTGTTAACTTTAATCTACCGAAATCTATTTCCAAACATATCTGACAGGGTGGGTGTCATAGCAGGTGAAAGTGAAATGGAATTACTCTTTTCTCTTTCCTTCCTTAATGGTTTATTGTTCTTTCTCTTATTTTATCCCTATTTCTCCCACGTTCCCTCAAAATCTACCTCGTTCCTGCCCCACCTCTCACTCCCCCTCCCTCCCTCCTGCTACTCTCCCTTTCAGTGCAGTAGCTAGTGTGTTTGTGCACTGTTGATAAGCGTCAGATAAAGGATCTCGGTGGTCGCTGATGTAATGATGATGAATGCTGCAGCACTGCTATTCCCCCCCTCAGGGATACCCCAGCACAACTCAGCCTCTACCGCCCACCGCCCCCCTAATGAAATGAACTCAAATACAGTACCCCCTCTTCAAGGGGGGGTCGCCAAATCTGAAAAAGACACTTCAGGAGAGTATAGAGGCATCTCCCCTGATGTTTGTGTGTGTGTGTGATTTTAAATATAAGGAAGTATGAATGTATTTCTGTTCAAGATCAGATTGTGGATTCAGAAATATGTGTGTTAGCATTTTTAGCGCTAATGTGTTTATACTGTTTTGCCAGTTTCATTTTAATGTAAATTCCCTATAATAGTTTGTTCAACACCTTCAGTGGTTATTTTTTAAGGTCAGTGTTTTACTTGTTGTTTAACCCTGAAGTGTAAAGAAAAATATATTTTCTTTTTTCAAAAGTTTATTTAGTGTTTGACTTTGATGTGCACAATTTGCAGTTGACTTTCAACTCAGATCCTTTGTCACCAAAAGCGTATAATTTATGTTAAATTGATTTGCTTAATGTGCTTATAAAATAAGATTTTTTTTCGTACCAACATTTTGAATTGTGGTATTTTAAACCTGTTTAATCGCCTCCCATTCTGTGGGAAAGGATTATAGTGGTACACAAATAAAGATACTCCCTTTCATTCTCAGTACACTAATTGAGTGTGGGACAGTCATTTCAAGGAATAAACATTAATATGAAATTTACATTTATTTTCGGTAACGACTGCAAACGATGCGTGGTTTGTAATGCCTTCTTTTGTAAGGTGCTTAGAACTGAGCATACAACGACCAACCCTTCTGTTAAATAGAGAGAATGAACATTATATGTCCTCTGTGAAATGTAGGTTATTTTAATGACATCTCATCTGAATGCTGTATACAATTTGAAATTGACATCGTGGCACCACGTAAATCACTGTATATTTTTTGCAGTGAAGGTTTACAGTATTGCATCGTTTTCAAAGCTTTATCAAATACAATGTGGATAGATACAGTTGTAGCTAAAAAAGCAGTGGGGCAGGTTGTATCCATGCTGCAGAAGTACATGTTCACTGGATGCACCAGCTTAGACCACTGGACATCCATAAAACACACAGTAGCATCACTTTTAGAAGTTCCGTATAATAAAGAGTGTGCCTTCCTGTAGAGAATTTCTCAGGATAGTTAAACAGCTTTGGCATTTTCAAATCAAAATCATTATACTGAGCAGGATTACTGACATATAACCATGTTATCGATCACTGTAATTACATCCATTCTAGCCTTATCCTGCCATATCGTAATACAAAAGCGAAGCTAACCAGTTAATAGTCTGCATGTGTTTTTCTGAAGCAAGACCTGCCTTGCTAGAGTCAGTTCAGTGTCTATCGAGGCATCTCATCATCACTGTGTGCTCAGCTGTCCCACATTAATGTTACAACCACCAGCGCTTAGGTGTCCAAGACAAGTGGGGAAGGTGTTGTGGAATTTATAATAGCTTTCTTATCGGCCAATGAAGACCATGTTAGAACGTCCCACCAGATCCTTTGAGCGAAGATATCTGGGAACCAAATTTGGAGTAACACTGATTAGATAATCATTGGCCTAAAATAATTAATCTACTTCCAGAAACTCAAATCATGAAACTCCTGTCAAGTTGGTGTTCTATTAGTAAAATATTTCTTATTTTTCACCATCAGTTTACACCTATGTGATCCAATGGTGTAGATTGTGTCAAAGATATTATACGAGTGACTGGAGATTTGGGATAACACATTCTACAGAAAGGTTGGAAATGGGTTTTCTAACTAATTGCAACAAAGCTCTCCAGCAAAGCAAAGTAGTTGTGCTTTTACCTGACTGTTGACCAGATTCAGGGTTTCCATGTTTTCTACATTTTATCAACAATTAGTGATTTTTTCTGGGCCTTTGGTGTGGGTGTTGAGTGATTTTTGTGCAAGCACTGATAGGTCTACCAGGCACCCTGCCCTGCTAGCCTTGCCAAGTTTATAACAGATATTATTGTAAAAGGCATATGTTGTGAGATGTTGTTTATTCTGACAAGCTATGAGTTAAAAGTCTCTCTATCAAGAGCATTGCATTGGTTTATTGGGGTAAACTTCAACAGACCAACTTATTAAGTGGATAGCCACTTTTTTGTCTACTGAAAATGAACCTCCATTAACATTTAAGGTGTTCAGTATCTTCGTTGGATGTGCACTGGACTGCAAGTGCATTGATGAAATGAACCAGGCAAGAGAAAGGTAGCCAGAATGATAGAAAAAGACAGACAGACAAACAAGACAGACAAGACAGACAGACAAAAAAGACGGACAGACAGACAGACAGACAAGACAGACAGACAGACAGACAGACAGACAAACAGACAGACAGACAGACAGACAAAAAAAGACAGACAGACAAACAAGACAGACAGACAGACAGTGGGAGAGAAACACCTGCAGGAGGGGGTGATTCGGCGTAGCTGTGGCGTCCAGGTCAGGGGGATTATGGGTGAAAAGGTCCCGCTTTTAATTGCTGCTCTGGAACGGGCGTACCGCTCCGACCGCCTCGTGGAACACAAAGGGGCGGTCAGCCACGCTTCAGTGGCCAGGAGCTCTGAATATTTGCTCTACCAAAGGAATGTTTATGCCCCAGACTTCTCTTCACCCCTCGGTCCTCCAGGAAATCCGCTCCCTCCTGAACCGAAGAATCCCACCTTTTTTCCCAATCTTTACTCTTTCCCACTTTTCTGACACCTGTTAATAGGTAGAGATAATTCATAAGCCAAAACATAAAGACACACAAGCAAACACAACAGTATAAACACCAGCAGGTTGAGGGCCCCGTGTGCAAAGTAGTGGAAAGACGTTTTTCAACCTGATTCTCCCTTGTAAGAAGTGCAATCGTTAGATGGTGCAGCATGTAATTTAAAAACGGGCAGAATAAAAAAACCTGACTTAAGGGCTCTTTTGTCTGATCTCCCTTCTGTTTGAGACAGGCCGTCAGTCGAGGTGCCTCCCGATTGAGTTTCTATGGTTGCAGGCTTGCTGTTCTGTCTCGACTCGGACATGAATCGATTGAGCCCTGGAACTTGTTCTATTTCACTTGCGCACACATTTATGCCTTACTATTCTTTTGGGGACTTCAAAGACGGTTCCCATTAAAAATCTTATTTCCCTTAACCCATGGCCCTTAACCTAACCCCAAAACCTCAGAACATAACCCTATATAACCATAACCCCAATGATATGTTTTATATACAACTTAAACCTAAAGTTTTTTTCTTCTGGGGACTGAGATGATGTTATTCTTAGTCCTAACAAGTACACCCATTCGTATTGATCCCCACAAACAAGGAGAAAACCTAAGCACCCCAACTGAAATGCTATTATAATAAGGCATACTAGTGATTTGAGATGGGATCAGTTTTAGAGAGACCCAGGGTCTAGAGTGACATGTTACACGTGACGTGGGAGTAATTACAGGAAGAGCTCTCTTTTAATTCCCTTTTGATTGGTCAGGGAGTCATTTGGCTGTTTGTGTGTTGTTGTTTTTTCTTTGGTAATGCCACGATTGCTTACAGATGTTATTGCTAACACAGAATGTACTGGCAAAAGCAAACAAAGCACCCTGTGTTGGTCTGAAGTCACTCACCCCCCTCAGCAGCTTCTCTGCCTCCTTGGTAGCCCCACCCATTTCTCATTCAGGTTCACCGGCAGTTACACGTATTTCAGCCCTCTTTATTGACTCCTCTTTTTCAAAACCAGTAGGTTTTGTGGGCTGCTGGACAACTAAATAGTATTGCTACGTAATTACATGATTTATTTTAAATAAGTAAGGTGCACAGACTAAATATTTCCGAGCAATTATCCTAGACTTTTGATATGTTTTGAGGGTCTAAATGAAAGACTTACAATGGATATAAATGAGCCCATTTTTGAGCATATTGTTTATGCCATGGTTGGGTTGCTGTTTCTATGGCCCGGTTTTATGAGAGACTTGACCTAAATTGTGGTTCTGAACTGAACAGAAAGATTCTACTGCTACAGACAGAAAGTTGTCTGTGCCCCCCAAAATTTATGTATCAAACCCAGGTTCTTTAAAGGAGTATAAACCGAAACAATAGTAATTCTTTCAGAGAAGGATAGACTGCCCGGCACCATATATTCCCAGAAGGACCCCCTGACAAGCCTTCATTTTGGGGCTTGTAAATATTTCTTTCTATGTAGTATCCCCTGAAGGTTTCTCCTCTCTGCCTGAAAAAGGTGGAATTCTTAGTACATACTTATCCCCAACCTTAACATCCATAATAGATATAACCTATTTTAGGTTAGATATACCAAAATCCTATTATACAACTACTTTAACCTATATGCTTCAAAACAAAATCTGTAGGACTTATTTCCCTTGGTTCTTTCATAGTTTAAAAAGCCGTGAGATATGCAAGCTGTTTCATTTATAGGGTTGTTTTGTTGCCCTAAGTTCAAAGGTTTTAAAGACATTTTAGGTTCAAGATTTAAGGTTAGGGTTGACCAGATTTTCTAGTTATTCCAAGATGTGTGGAAAAACTGGGAATTTTGCAATAGTTAACAGAATTATTTATACCAGAGTCACGCATTAGGGCCAGCTGGTTGCATTGAGGAGGCAGTTGGAAGATCAAACATAACAATTATGAGAGAAAATAAACATGGAGAAGCCAGTGGATTGGCCCATGACCTTCTCTTTGCTGGGGATAAAGGGGGATTGGCTAGAAGGACTTCCTTATGGTATTAAGCTCAAAGGTCACCGTACATGAAGTGTCTGTGTCATGGGACTGTATTTTTTTTCAAGGTATTTAGATTTCATGCCACTAATTCAGTACAGATCGTGTGAATAGCACCTTTATGATTGCTAAGAAGTGTGACACCATCAACCGCTTTATGCAATTCATTGACGCCTATCGGTTTAAGCCTTGGTGCAAACCAACTATTTGGAATCAAAATACATCAAAACAGTTTATGCACAATCAACTGTCCACAGTCAAAGGCCATTGAATTTGCCCAGCAAACAGAGTGCATTACCTTCAGACGTTCCCAGGATGCCCTTGCAAAACCTTTCTGGGTTCTACAATCAGACAAGCAAGTTCTCCTCTTCGGCATTTCACCTGTTTTAATTACCTGCCCCTTCCTCTATGTTTTTTCCCACCTCAGGTGTCTTGTCTCCATGAGGTGCTGAGGAATGCTGAGCAGTCGCCATGGAAACCCAATCCCAGGCCAATTCTGCAGCTGAGAAGAAAAAGAGGGTGGAGACAATCGTGGCGACCAAGGGCTCGTCAGCGCGTGTCGACGTCAGCGAGAAGGCCGTGGCCTCGAGCACAACGTCCAATGGTAAGGCTCGTACTTGCCACATCCTAAATCTTTCTCTCGCCCTCTATCTTCTTTTTCCGGTTCCTTCCATACCTCCCAATGCTGTTTTTGGCCTGGCCTCAGTGGCAACTCGACCGGCTGAACGATTTGGTTATGATGTTGAGGTGTCTGTGTTCATTCATTCACAATTAGATTCAGGGTTGGGGGCGCAAGACGAACGGACCCTATTTGTGCCCATGTTTTCTGAAGTGGTTTATGGTGAAACTGAAGTTATTCAGCACACATTGTTAACCAGATCCATGTGCAGCAGCGAGTGCATTCATTTTCATAGTTCGTTCTTACTAACCCCATATGGGATGTCAGCGTGTGATGTCCAAAACAAGAACGTGCCCTTGTTTTATTAATCTCTAACACGTTGCATATAAACATCTTTAACGCACGCCAAAAGAGAAGTGGATTTTGGCTCTAGATTTTTATCTCTCACTCCTTTGGCGACACAGCTGCAAAACTGAAGAATATTAGATAACAGGATAACATTTTATCCAGGAGTGACTGAGACTGCCAGACTAAAGTCATAACAAATCCAGAGGAGAAATGACCATGACTTAAGTTGCAGCTGTGCTCATTAGCCTGAGTTGTAAGAGTGCAGGGTCTTAGGGAGGAGGGGCGACTGGATCGATGGGGATGAAGGGGTTTTAGGGGAGTGTGGAGGTGGAGTTCGGGCTGTCGGCGAAGAAAAGGATACACGGAGCACTCTGTCGCCCTGGGTTACCTTCTGATATGTAGGATGTCAAATGTTATCGTTCCAGGTCCGTGAAGGGGGACTTCAAACACTTCATGAGAGGGTTAATGGCTTAGAGTACCCCCACCCAACCCCCCGCCCCCCTCCCGGTTCTCTCTTTTTCTCTTCTCCATATGCGCGTTATAACAGGAAGTTGAGTGGGTTCGGGCGGTATGCGCAGGGGAATGCATCCCGATGCATCTTGGGAACGCACTTTCTCATTCACAGATGGCCGATGCGCTTTCATTAATTAAAGAGAGAGCAAGAGAAGACGAAAAGTTCTTAGCCGTGGAAAAAGCATGGATGTAATTTAGCTTGGTTGCCTGCGGATTGTTCATTGTAAATGCCCCGGTAATTACACCTAACCAAGAACATAACATATGTCAAGGAAACTGATGGAGTCAACCACAATCTAGTGACACCTGGGCATAGGTAAGGGTACAAATAAACAATACTATACTAATCCAAAGTCATTGGAGAGAGCAAAGCAGTAGAAAAAGGGGAGGCTTGTGAGTTAGAAAGAGAGAATGATTGAAGAGAGATATACTTATCCATAAACAAAAAAAGCACTTTTCAACATCCCCATTGTTCTCAGAGAACCGTAAGAAAGCTTTAACATTCTTTGTGCAACTTCAAATGACAGTTCATTCCCTTAGTGGCCCCAGAACTCATAACCTCTTACCAGGTGTAACCTTACACCCTGTCAACTTCGACCCCTGAAGACCCACTGTCCCTGCACACTACCCATACAAACAAATGTAACTCTGAGCAGCTGTGGGACCCCAGTGGCTGGTTCTTCTCAGGAAGGCCCATTTTTACCATGTCATGCTGCAAAGTAGAGCGCGTGAACCCACGCTGTGGAAACCCTGTAGGACACCCCTTCGCCACAGTATGCGACGATTACAACTGAAAAAGTAAATGCTGGTGAAATGGGAAAATAAATAAGATCTGCAGTTATTGATTTACCATTACGGTGTGTAAAATTACAACACGATTGACTGTTTGGTTTTGTTGGTGATTAAAATGGTCTGGTAGGCTTTAAGTCCACTAAAGTAGACTCTGTTTTAAGATTTAATAACGACCGGATTCAAATGTTGGAATGTGAGGCTAAAATGTAATTTTATATTCTTTTTGTCAGGAATTAACGTAATAATGTAACAATCCCCTCTCGTAAATCCAAATTGAAACATGAAAAACAAGGATACATACTTTCTTAAGATTAGAAAGTTTTGGTTTTATAGATAATACCAGTCAATTAGTTGTGGTTTTTAATCATGATAAAAATGTATTCAGTATAAACCCTAGGGCGTCTTTATACACATATAGCAAATGACAGTGCGTGTACAAATGTCCTGGGGAGTTCCCTAACTCTTACAAATCAGTGGGAAAAAATGCCCAAAGTTTTACATTTTGCCTTTCTTTCGTCTGTCTTGTTTTTTTCTTTTGTAACTTTTTGATGTCCTCCTACTGTCACAGTGAACTCCGATGTTTGCCTCATCTTCTCTGCAAGTTTTGTCTGTAGTTTAGTGAGCTTGCTCTGCAACGACGGCTTCTCGGAGGGGGTGATAGCGAGCTAGCGTTCCCACATGGTTGGCTAAATGGTGGCTTCATCCTGTGTGCCATTCATCTCCTCGCCCGCTCCCCTGGCCTGACAGCTCAAAAGGGCCGACTGGGTCACTACAATGCTGTGATTGGTGTTCTTTAGGAGGGGCAGGGGGGAGACCTCCCCCTCACCCTCATCATTCTCCAGGCAGGTGGACCACAAAGTCTCCTGATTCTTTTGTTGCTTCCCCGGGCTCTCCAAAAAAAAAAAAGATATCCATGCTCTTTGGCTGAATAAATCCTGTCGTCATGGGATAATTTGCAAATAGAAAAAAAGAGAAAAGAAAGGAGAAAAAAGGAGGGAAATGTCTTGGTCTATTGATTAAGGAGAGAAGGGGGGAAAAGAGAAGATAGTTTTGCTTGGTCGGTTTGTTGGATTTCTTTATGTGGATGCTGCTGATTTAGCGAAAGACTGGGACAAAGGGAAAGAGGGGAAGTAAGGGATGTGAAGAGAAAAAAATTAGGAAGAAGTATAAACGAAAGGAGATGCCTAGGAGTTAGCCAGCTAGTCTCGGAAATTGTGGTGAAACGCGTTCCCTAAAGTAACAGAGTCTCTGTGAACTCAACAGTTTTCCGAATTGATGACTTGAGACCTTGTGGCGGTCACGCTTGGAAGAGCAGGAATCTCAGAGGCCCAAAAGGTGAGCTTTAAAGAGCAAGGAATTTTCAGCTTAGTAGGTTACCAGTGAAATCCTTAACCCAAAACCAAGTGTGACAAAAGTGTTTAAGAGAGAAAAGGAGCTGTTGACTGCTTTGAAAACATAAAAAAACCTTTTGAGAAAGAGGAGAGGGAGAGATACAGAAGAAAATGAAAGAGCGAGGGGCCACCTTCTTTTTAGGCAGGCCATTTAAATGATCAACGGTAAGTAGAAGGGGGATGTCATCTGACAGAAATAAAGTTCCCGGTTAACAACGGGGATGGAAAGTAATTTACAGATACGCTGTCCCCGGCCATCTTTGTGCCGCCCAGATAAGGTTTCATTTCAGAAACGGATAGGAGACATTTTCACTTACGGGGGCCCCCATTCTGCGACACCTGTGATAACAGCTTGTGGACCCTAATTGAAAATGGGTTTCAAAATGGATTTTCACTTTTCTTCCCCTTCCCTCCCTCACCCCGTTCCTCCCTCACCCAGTTCCTCCCTCACTGCCCGCCCTCCCCCCGCCTTCTCACCCCTATTAACCCCCCCCCCCTTTGCGACGCTGCTCTCATCCTTTTTTCCGTAGCGATCCCTGTGTTGGTAAATACTGTAGGGGATGGAGTACCAGGAAGGAGGGAGGGGGGCTGGTGTTGCAGGCGATGGGGAAAATGGAGCACGGGAGGAGATCATCCCTCAGCACCCTGTCAGCGCGGTGACAGCCACGCGATCCGTCTTATTAATGAAATCATTGATCACTTGATGGGACTCATAATCAACTGTTTCTACAATGTGTTCTCCTGCTCCCCTACCACCCCACCCCCCCCCCCCCCCCCCCCCCCCCCCCCCCCCCCCCCCCCCCCCCCCCCCCCACACACACACACACACACACATCATACACGTGAACACACACACACAAACAGCCACCTTGACTTGTCTTCGGGGTCTTCACTTTTTATACCTCCTCTTCTTTGCCTCCAAAAGCTACTCCCAATATGATGTGTTCGGTTTGATTTTGTACTAGTTGTTGTTGATAAATGCATGTATAAATGTGGTTTACTGATGAAGGAGGGCTTCAGAGAGAGACAGGGTAGATAAGACCTGTTGGGGATTTGCAGTGATTATTTATAATCAACAGCTGTTTCCTGGGTCTTTTGACCACAATAGAAGTGGGTCGCCATTTCCTGTGATAGCATTTATAGATCTGCTTGTTGTGTATCTATGGTCGCATAACCTAATGCAGTTTACATAAACTTCTGGAAGATTTGCAAAAATATATTTGAATTTGGTGGTGCACTGGCTTGCTACAATACTATATGGAGCTTTAGCAGTGAACTGCCAAATAAAAAAAGTGTATGTGAGCAGTCTAGGACTTTAAGCAACATTCACCAGACATTTTTAGTGGCCGATTTTTGTGTCTGTAATGGTCTCTGGCCTTCTTTTATGTAGTAAATTCACTTGTCAAGAAAAAAGGATTGCCTTGATGTGCAAATCATTAAACCTAATTTTCTTTAGAAAAAGTACAAATACAACATATCAAATATTGAAAATGTGAAATATTATAGATTCTTGACAAATAAACTACAAAAAAAATAGTGGAACAAGTAATGATCACGGTATAACACCAAGTCAATAAAGCTTTAAGGATATCAATCTGTCAAGTTAGGAAGCATAAGCGATTGTGAATCAATGTCACCTGTTTTGGTGCAAATCCCTAACAAGGGAATGGGTTTGCAGGTGGTGGCCATAGACAACTGCTCTCTCATCATCCTTCCTGACTGATTCTTGCTAGTGTAGTCCAGCTCCTCCAGGTTTCCTGTGTCTCCCAGTACAGTCTCAAGAGCATTCTATACTACCTTTAAATATTTATATATATACATATTCTTATTTGAAGTTTTTTAAAGTTTAATTTGCATAAATTTCTGATAATAAAAAAATTCTGCAATTGTCCAGTATATGCAGACTTTCAAACTGTTCGTTGACTTGCAGTCTGCATGTGGCAACTGTAGTTGTAACTGTGAGCTTGTGGGCTGTAGAAGTGTAGCGTGTCCCATGTGGTAGGATGCAAGGAGAGGCAGTCCCTTATCTCCCACTCCCCTGGTGCCAAAGCCAGCCAACCAGGTTTCATTGAGAGAAGAACCTGATATAGGTCTGATGAAGGAATAAGAGACCTCAGAGACCCCCCCAACACCCCCCCCCCCCCCCACCCCCAACCTTCTCAGTTATAAATCAGTCACAAACTCATCCATGCACAGAAGGACCACTTTTAGTTATCCTCAGTGACTTCATTTTTTTCCATATAAAGTATAACCGCTGGTGTAACACAGGTAGCTGTTGTTCGACACGCAGACACGCAGTAGCTGAGCCAGCCAGTTTCATGGCCCTCTGCACTGAAGGCAATTTCCTGCAGCAGCAGGGCAAAGGCTTATGGCTGGGACGCCTCATAGGGGGCCCGAGGCGCAGGATTAGGGCGGCCCCCTCTGCTCGTAGGGGCGGAGGGGCCCCTTAGCTCGCTCAACCCCTGCCCAATAACCTCAACCCGGCCTGGCCTCCTCCTGCCTGCACGCCTGCCTGGAGGAACTGCTGCGGAAGAAGTGTACTGATCCATCCGTAATCCCTCCACTGCTGGACTTCCACACATCGTGCCGCGAGGGCCACCTACAGCCATCATCTACTAAAGCATGCTGAATCTGTCGCCACATTTCTTCTGTGTCCAAGGGTTATGGGGAGGTGTTCTGCATACCTCTCAAGTCTTATTCCAACTGTCTTGCGGGGGCTCTGGCAGAAGTGTTCTCTGGGAGTGTGTTCGTAACGATTTTGTTGTTGTTGTCTTCTGCTCAAAATGTCCAATATGGGTCACCTTCTTCTCTGCGCATTTGTTTCACCAAAAGAGAAATGAATAAGGTTGTAATAAGAAACAGTTCTGGCATTGATAATTTTGTTCATTCAAGCAAAAAAATCAAGAGAACACAAAATCATCACAGTATTACTGAATTAATCTTCAGGGATTTCAATCTGTCCAGCAAGGAAGCACAAGCAAATGTAAATTAATGTTGCCTGTTTTGGTACAAATAAAACACATGCACTGGAGGGGCAACAGCAAGACAACCCCCAAAAAGGGAATGGTTTTACAGGTGGTGGCCACAGACAATTGCTTTCTCCTTATCCTTCCTGACTGATTTTATAGTTGCATTTTGCTAGTGTCCTTGTCACTACTGGTATCATGAGGCGGTACCTGCATCCCATTAAGTTTGCACAGGTAGGCTAGCTCCTCCAGGATGCTGTTACCTCTCCAGTGCACCTGTTGTCACTTTTATTTGCACCAAAACCGGTGACATTGATTTACAATTGCTTATGCTCGCTAACTGGACTGATTGATATCCCTGAAGTTTAATTTACTTTGTGTTATATTGTGATGATTACGTGTTCCCTTTTTTGTTTTAGCACGTTTATTCTCGCAGCGTGTTTTGTATGATCTTTTGTGTGAGACCTTCAGTGGAACCCTGGCATGTCAGGGATAAGAGGCATGGAGGCCTATGATGTCACGGGTCAGCAAGGTCAGGGGCATGAACCTTAACCAATGAACACCCTTATGAACATCCTCATTGTTTGCAGTGGTCACCCTTGCTGTCAATCAGAGACAGACAGGAACGCACAAACAAGCAGACATGCCGACACACGCAAACGAGAAACGCAGCAGAAACGCCCAAACGGGTCGGCAGGAAGATGGACAGATGCACAGAGAGCTTGTAAGCAACTGACACAGAAAACTCAAGGGGTGGGTGAATCAACTGCAAAACAGTAGTTGATTATTCGGCCACTGACTGTCCATTTACTGGCAGGCATCAGTGGCCTCCCTCCCACGGAGATGAACAAAGGCGGAGGGTTCCGGCCCTGCCAGGAGAACTTATCGGTGCGCGGCCCTCTTCGGCCTTTGTCTTTTTTCTCGCTTTCATTTTCCTGCCCACCCCACTTTTGCTTTGCCTTAGCTACCTCTGCTGCGGGAGCTCAGAGAGATGCTGGGGGGAATGCAGGGTTTGGAGGGAGGCTTGATGAAGCAGCAACCTGTGTGTGTGCTTGAGGATATGTGCACATCAGGACAAAATGTGTGCAAACCAGTTTTGAGGTCTGAGAAAGGAGTTGTCTGTCATCCAATGTGACAGACGCCTTCGTTTATCAGAGGAGCAGGTTGCCTAGCAGTCAAGAGCACCTGACCACTAACCCAGAAGGACGCTAGATCGAGTCCCAGGGCCAGCAAGGCGATAGACCTGGCTCTGAGCAAGACAGTTTACCCTACTGCTGCAGGTTCACCGATGACACCACTAGAGCTGATTTCAAGATTTCTGAGGTGTAAGGGAATGGAGCAGCGTGTGTCGGTTTGCACCCTACTACACCTCCTAATCTCTCCCTTGTGAACTCACCAACCCCCGGGCTTCCCCTTTTCCCTCAGCCTTCACTCACAACCTTCACAGTGCCAATGAGGAGCTAGGATCAAAGACTGTTCAAAAACGGGCACAGTGATTTTTGGTGATTGATTAGAAACAGAGAGGAGTTGAGAAGCGACGCTTCTGTCTCCACAGTCTTTTCTTCCCACCTCCTCACCGGCTGGGTGCGCACTCCACCCAGGACCCTGGTAAACCCTTCAAGTGCGAGGAGTGCTGCCACGACTGGCAGCTGCTACTAACAAAACACCCCGGGAACAACCTCCACGTTTGGAACCAGCTCCGAACTCGCTGCTTTACTTCTCGAATGCTGTTGGAAGGTAGGTCGCTGGTCGATAAGGTACATCTGCTTTCTTCTTTGGGCCTAATCCCTTAGCCCCGGTATGTTCTTTTGAGAAACCCGGGGAGAAAAGAAAAGGAGAATGTTTGAAACTAAATGGGCATCAGGAAGAGTTGAACTCAGCTGCGAGGCGTGAGACGGATGTTTGAAATGAAATATGAAAAACTTGCGGGAAAACCGAACCTGGTGTTGGTTACTTCAGAGCAGAGGGGCGTGCAGCTTGATTTTGAGCTGGGCCCGTCTCAAGTTAATCAGTGTCATAGCTGTCTGTCACCATATCCCAACCCTCTCTTCGCTCTGCAAGCAATCCAGGGCCCCCGGCCCCTGACAAATAAGGGCCCCCGAAATGCATATTAAACATTTGTCTCAATGTTATTGAGACAAATATGCTGCAGTTGTACGAAGCAACACACACTGCTGTCTGTCTGTCTCCACTGTTTCTTGTTCTCTTTCCCTCTGGTTCCCACCAGAAGTCTGATGCTGCTAATAGTGTAGAGAATGTGGGCCTTGCGGCGTTTGCCGCAGCCCAGAGAAGACGCGTTTCATGTCAGACTGCACAGCCAGACTGAGTCAGATAGGGAGACAGAATGTCTTGGGTGGGGGGTCTACTGAAGCAACTTTTTTTTCTTTATCCCAAAGTAATAAAAGACTCTTCAGTGTTGTAGTACCTCAGACCTACAACAAAAACGAAATTTCGTGTACACTAGAGCTCACACACATGCACGGACACATACGTATGCACGTGCAAGTAATTACATGCGCTCCCACGAACACACACACAGACAGCCGCCCTTTCTCCTAAGTCCATCTACACACACACACACACTCACACACTCTGGGGGCAGGATGGGCCTCGTCTGCTTATTAACTCTATGGCGACCTCATGACTTCATCCGCAGTGCTGTCAGAGCAAAGGAGAGCAGAGAGACGGACCACATTAAGTTCCTTCAGCCCCGGCAGCACCGCTTCGCTCAATGGGTCCATTGTTCTGGTCTGGCTCTGGATCAGCTCAGCATGGGGCTGCAGCGTGGGGCTGCCTCAACACCGCAGTCCCTGAGAGGGAGAGGGGAGGGAGAGGGTGAAGAGGGAGATGGAGAGAGGTTGGAGAGGGTTTTCACCATTGACCATAAACTGTAAAGTCTGCTGACATTTCAAAACCTGTTTGCCCTCAGAGGTGTCGTCTATACTATGCCAATGCGCTTACATCCGAACACGCCGATAGTCTGTATCCATTGTCTTCCATTGTGATTTGGGGAAGCAGGTAGCCTCGCAGATTTGACCAGAAAAAGATTGAAAAAGATTCCATACATGTCATTGCTGTAAAAGACCGGGTTTCCTCAGTAAATGCATCTGCTAAAGTTAGGGGAAAATTAAACCTTTTTTTTTTTCTTGTTCTCTACAAGTAAGCAACCCCAAAGCAGGGTCACAAAGCCGTTGTGCTTCTGGAAACTGTATGAACGGTTAAACGCGTTGGTGGTCCGTCCGGCGACGTGTGTGTTTGCGGTACCATAGCCAACGTTGGGATTAATGGGAGTTTAATGGGCTGATTAAAGAGGAGGAGAGTGTAGTGGCAGAAACATCTTTAGAGCGGGTTGGAAAGGTGGCGTGCGGAGAAGGAGAGGATTTAGGACTGAGTGACAGGGTGGGTCACAGAGGAGTAACTCTCATTACCGACGAGGGACCGCAACAGGAGGCTCCTCTCTGCCAGAGCGAGGGAAGGAAAGAAGGACAGAGACAGAGAGAAGGGCCCCCAAATCAGGAGCGAGGGAAACAGAGAACCATAGAAAAGGAATAGTTCTGAAAGGGACAGATGTAGAAGATGAACCCAAGGAATACTTGAATGAGAAAGAAAGGTGGATAAATAACCAGCAGGTAGACGATATGAGTGCCTACACACCCACAGTGCACTTTTGTGGACTGCCCGGCTCCAACCTAAGCGAAACCTCTCCTTATCTTCTCGTTTAGCCCTTTTCTGAGCTCCCTCTCTCTTTCTCTCGCTCCCTCATCCTCTCTTAATATTCCTTTCTTTCTCACGCCCTCTCTCTGTTTCTCTCTTTCCTTATGTGTCTTTTTCTGTCTGTTTCATTCCCTGTCTCTCTTTTCGCCCTCGGTCCAGCTACGGTCCCCTCCTGGTCCATCTCTCACCCTCTCCCACTCAGTCTCATTCACTGTTCCCAGCATGGTGGCCGGGCTTTGACTAAGCTGAACCTACAATCACAGGGAGAAAGACCCCTTATTCTCCAGCCTCCAATCCTTTGACCTAGACTGTAGTTAAGTCTGTTTGGCCAACATGACAGATCTTCTAATCTCTATGGCTTTCTCTGTCTGCCCAAGACAGTGTAATGACCGGTTCCGCACCTCACCTATAAGTGTTTTGGAGGTTTTCTTTCCAGCGGAGGGGGGGTACGTTTAGATTGGTCACACCCTCTACAAAGGAGGGGGACATTTTCTCCAAATGCGGCTATGTAATGGGTGGTTCCGTAGGGTAAATTAAGATTGATGCCTTTGTAACAAATAATCATTTGTGGATTCTTTGTCAACGGTGAAACTTCCACAGAAATAAGTTCTGAGCCCTGAGGGAAACCCAGGAGAAACATTCAATGCCAATCAACCAATGTGTTTCAAGTGATCATCGTGTCAAGGTGGAGAATCGAGGGGGGGGGCGGTATTCTCCATATTCTATGCTGTGTAAATGAATAGTTTGCAGGGGCTTTGATTGCCAGGTTAGGTCATTTTTGCGTCTCTGGGCTGGCTGTGCTGTAATCTGTTTGCTTGTGTTATTTTTATGATGTTTGGCTTGCAATTTGGAATTGTGATTGTTACGCTCTCCCTGTAAATAGAGGCCGTGTGTCTACATGCTGCGCTTAAGAATCGGTAATCATCAACAGCTGCATCAGAGGGGGCCCGGCGCGTCGTGTGTTCAAACCAAATCTGTCACACTCTCACACAGCACGGCCAAATCAAACTGTAATGTAGACGTTGAGCGAAGAGTGTCAGAGCCAATGAGAAGTTACAGCCTTCAATTAAGTCCTAACACTTCCCCTCCGCATGACAAGTCAGAGGTCAGCCATGCTCTGCTCTGATTGGTTCGCGGAAGGGATGCTGGCGGTGAGGGTTCACGTGGCTCTGGGATTTATTTCCGAAATTACGGAGCGGAGAAAGGGCGCCTGGAAACGCAAAGTTGACGCATCTCTGTATAAATACTGAAACGACTTCAAACGCTTCCATTCGACCTCTGGTCATGTTGTTGAGCCGTTAAGCAGGTAGTTTGCGCCAGAAAAGATCAACAAGTTACCATGGGACTACCATCCGGGGCGGCGGGCCCAGCCATACGCTGGGTGTAAGATCAGAAGAACCATAATCGCCATGGCGACTGAGCCGCTGATGGTGAGAGAGACCCAGCGATGGATGTTTCCACACAGAGCCTGAGACATTTACCAGTCATTGATAAACTGCTTATGAGCAGGGAAATTAATGAATCTACCATCCACCCGGCCTAACTCAAAGAGAGACGGAGAGGGATAGGGGGAGTCATCGAGAGAGAGAGACCGAGAGGATGAGAAAGGGAGACAGGGAAAGAGAGCGAGACAGACAGAGGGAGTGATGGAGAGAGAGAGAGCGAGGGAGAGGGATAGACAAAAAGAGAGATATTTTTTTTTTTTGCAGTGTGGGGGGAGGGTGGGGGACAGAGGACCGGGAAGGAGGGGGGCTGGGGTGAGGAGGAGGAGGGGGTAATCCGGTTCCAGCTAAACGGCTGATCCGTCTCATTCCCCACATATCAAATGTCAAAAGTTAAATTAGCCTGCTGGCCACAGATAGGAGTTAACATGCTTTTAAACGGGGGGGGGGCAGAGTGGGGCAGATGGGGGTGGGGTGGATTCCATCCCTCTCTGGGACGACGGGCGGGCAGGTGCCTTTGAAGTGTCTAATTATCCCTCTAACTAGCGAGAACTAGGCTAACTGTCTCATTGGAGCTCGCTCTGCCTCGGCGCCTTGCATATATTCACGGGCACGCGTGCAGCGTTGCAACAGTGGGCAGCAGCGGTGAGAAATAAAAAAAAAAGTGTTCGCAGACACTAAGAAGACCACGTGTTAGATCATTTCATCTGCTACTTTGTTTGGAATGAATTTACTACCACAGTGGCATTTGGACCTAATTCACTATAACTACTTTTTTATTTCAGTTTAAATGTTGGTTGGCAGTTGTTTGGGCTGGTTTTCCGTGATCTCTTGGCGAGCGCCGTCTAATCGTAGTGCCACAGGCCCCCGTCTGGATCACTGTGGCGTCAGGAGTGGGATTCCAATGCTCATGCCCAGTGGAAAGCTGGCCCGGTTCAGCCTTGGCAGACACAGAGCAATGCCTGGATCCATCCTATACCGTTCACCCTAACAGACCCAACTAAAAGCCCATCCAGTCAAAACAGTCCAGTCACACTTCTGTCATAGCTGCATGGTTCCGCAATCATATTATACTGGGGTCGAGAACTGAAGGTCAACGAGGATAACAGACAAGGTTTTCTTATAGTAATAATCGTTTATTCAACTAATCACAGATTTTCTTGAAAAAGAAAAAAGCTCATGATTATAGCCTCCAGTGGATGGTGAAAATCAGGAGGGAACCGAAGCGGAGGGTGGATGGCCGTGGTCAGCGAATGGGATGAGGAGGTCGGTCAGGCAGCACGGTTTACTCTCTGAAGGTGACTGATGACTATGATGATTATGACGTTGTTAGTCGAACAAGGAGCTTCGCCAGTGCTGGTCAGAAGGCATTGAGACTTGCCTTTGCACTTTCGACCACTGATCAAAGCCATTTCCCTGGTAAGACTTTTTTTAAAAGATAGGTAGCAGATATTTAAGGCTCGAACTCATCACAGCGCATTTACCCATGGCTTTTAGCGCGCTATCACGGCCCCTTCACAATATGCCCCTGATGAACTGGGCTAAGAGGGTCTGGAGAGCTCTCCGGGCCCCCAGACGGTGGGGCCGGGCCCCTGATGTGTGAAAGGTAGTGAGTAGGGGGTTGTAGTGGAGGTCTGATGTGATGCTGATTCGAGAGTGAACCGAAAGCTCATGGATGGAAGAGGGAAAAGCCTACAGTAGCTTTCTTTTGAGTCCACCCGTCAACCCCCAACCCCCCCTCCCCCTTCCCCCGCCCCAATGCCCCTTCAGGCTGTGGGCTCGGATGAAGAGCCAAGCGCCCCCCGTTTGCGTCCAGGCGGAGTGCCGGCGGCGGAGTGAGCGACGTGGGACTCCAGGGACCAGGTAGTTTGGGGGTTATGGGGGAGAGGGGGTGGCGGCGTTGGGGGCAGATTGAGATGTGGAAGCCGTCGAAAAATTGGACTGGATGAATATTGAGGAGGTCAGCTATCAGAAGTGTGGGGGAATTTGGGGGCTCACGACGGGTTGCCAGTGCGGCGCTGTTATCCTCCCGGCCCGCCCACCCGCTTCTCACCGCAATTACGCCGAACATCACTCAGAGCGCTCGCATTTATATAATGTCCCGCCATGGGACCAGTCTGCATAGAGGGAAATAAGACACCAATGCGAGCGCTGTTTTGTGCAACTGCACTGTCTTGAGTGCTTTTGACATTGATTTGATGGATCATCAATATGGTGTCTCTTGGTATGATTGCTATCTTTGAAATAAATATTAGGCTGGATTTGCTCAGCTGTGTTGTGTAGTGGATAAATGGAAAAGGCTAATTGCTTTTGATGCTGGTGGTCATAGTTTCAGGGCTTAGGGGAACAGGTTTCTCTCAGAGTTTATTGCTTAAGGTTCATGGCATTCACCAAAGAGTTTCTTGATCCGTATCCATGTTGCTGTGAACAGACAATGGAAGAAGCTCTGGTAAGACTCCATCGCCTTCAACACAATACACACAACTGAACTCTGTTGTGGGAGATGCCACTGCATCTCCCTCAGCTGAGGTTAAAAGAAAACCCTCATCCTGTAGAACTGGCTGCCAAGAAGTTGATCGGAAAAATACCCCACACAATTGCACTAATCCTTCCGCCCGCTATCTTCCCCTTGTTGTTTTGGCGATTCATTCTCTCTCTGGAGTTTGAAGGTTCCCGCATTTTCTCACTTTCTGTCTTGTTTCTCCTCAGCCATTGCTGCTAATCGTGAATGATTCCCTCTGTCTATAGCACAGGTGCCAGGTACAGCAAGCTCACCCTAAGCCGATTGGAAAGGTAGCTGCTCCGCTCTTATTAAACTCTAGCCAACCGCTGGAATTTAGCCTCCTTCTCTCATTGTTAATTGGGTAGTCTCAAGTCTTTTCTTCAGGGGAGTTGATTTGCAAGAGAAAGAAAAAATAGAGAGAGAGATTATCACACAGGAGGGAAGGAGCTTTGAAGAAGTGTTTTGTGTTTGTCCCTGCGCATCCTCCACCCCTCCTCGTCGTTTCTCCCCTTTTCTTCGCCGGGTTGCCAAACCCCGTCGTCAACAGCAACGACAAAAGTCATCACGTGGAGGAGTATGGGTGCCGAGCAACCGTTCAGAGGCACAATGAACCACACTTCCTCGATGGTAGAGTTTTTTTTCCCCCACCCAATAAAGCCAGTTCAGCGAGAGAAGGCGCAGGGACGAGCAACACTGGCGAAATTCCTCCATTCTGTGATCCTCTGTCTATAATGCACGTTGATGGCTTAAGACAGCCGAGACTGCTACATGGTCTTGGCTGTGGGGTACCAAATCAAATGTCTGAGAGGCAGGAGCAGATTGGCACCCTTGCACTACACAACAGCTGCCTTTGAGGAACACCAACTGCCTCACAAAGCGGACAGGATTTTTTGTCCTTTCTCCCTCTCATTACTTTGAATCAGACAGGCGCCCTTAACTTTAGACTCCTTGTCCCAGGGCTTCTCTCTCAGCCTCTGTCTCTCTCTCTCTTTCCCCTTTAAGGAATTGGCTCCACTCCAGTCCTCATTATCGCTTTTATATTTGTATTTTCTCATTTGTTGTATTTGTTCCTTTCCCATTCATCCCTTGCCATTAAAGGCACTCTCGTGCTCTGGCATGGGGCTTTCTCTGAAGGTATCCAGAGCAGGCTTCTACAATGGAGGACCCAGACAAAAATGGAAAAAAAACTAAGCATTAGGATTTAATGAGCGACTGGCTGGACGATAAAGCGAGATAGAGAGAGGGAAAGTGAGAAAAAATGTGATAGGCATTGAGAGGGAAAGAATGATAGGGGGGGGTGAGAGAAGACAGGCAAGAGAAAGTGAGAGAGAGAGAGAAAGTTCAGGAGAGGAGGCTGCTGGGAGAGTGGATCGAGAGAGCGCTAGGCTCTGTAATAGTAGTGGAGAAATCTCCTGAAATACTAGAGCCAGGGCGTGCGCTCTGATCAGGACGGCAGTGAGCACAATTACCTTCTTTTCAAATCCTTCAGTGACACTGCGGGAGGAAGGAGGACTTTGAAACTTGAAAGGCAGGAGCTCTCTTTCAACCTCAAACGCGAGCAGGAAAGGGCTCTGAAATTTGTTCAGTGCTCCCCATCCACCATTAGCTTGTTTCTTCCTCTCGCCTCCAGGCATTTAAGCGCTTTTTGAAAAGATGTTAAGAAATTCAATCACCATAGAGAGACCTGGATAGGTCTTTTTCTTTTGGTGCGTGAGGCATGCTTCCCTCCTGGTCCACCGTGGACTGGACTGCTTTGTTTTGTGGGTGAATGGACCACGTGAACCCGTTAGATTAGAGGAACATGGGACAGGGGCAACCATGGGAAAATGGGAAATAAAGGAAGAAGGAAAAATTAGGAAGCAAACAAAAGAGAACAAATTCAAATGGGTCTGCTTGAGGCTGACGGCAGTCAAGGTAGGAGAGGTACTCTCCCAATGTTCCGCCTTCTCGGTGTGTTTGCAGACACCTGTGTCCTCCGCATCGGGGCCAGAGCACTCAGAGCCACTCAAACTGGATGACAGCACTGACTAGAAAGCACTGACTAGAAAGCCACAAGCGATTATCCAACATAATGCCCAATCAAAATCTAAACCCTGTGAAGACATTGGCCCGAAAAGTAATAAGTGTAATGAATGCTATGCTGCACCTTTGAAGCTTAGTAAAGACAAGTACACTATTAGTTCCAACTGTTCAGACTGTATTGAAACAAGAAGGGGGATAGGATAGTTATCTGGGGGATTCCCACACTCCAATTTTCATATGTTAGTTGTTGCCCTGTCAGCTGCCCAGTGTCTAGGGAATCACTATGGGTCACAAAACCTGAGTTGTATGCACTGATAATAGACCCATTTAGGATGGTATACGTTGATTTAATGAACCCCCATAATGAGGTGTATGGCAAAATGATAAACCCCTCCTCAACAGTTTGCCATGGTGAGGGAGAGGTGGTTTGATTGAACCATTAGCTGCTTGACCTCTTCAGGACAGAAGTGAAAAAGATGGGAGGTCACAGAGGTAGAAAAAAAGAAACACACCCAACCGGGGCAAGGGGGAAGGAGCCATTGAAAGAAAACAACAACATATAACGCATTTCATCTTTCTGAAAAACAGAGTTCACAGGCGCTGTTATCGTATGGCTTTGGCGAGTTCGGCTTCACTTTTCAAAATACTAAGACTGTTGCTTAAAGTGTTTTTGCCTACGTAAAGTCCATTTAACAAATTTCTGAATAAACTAGGCCAAGGACAACAAACATTTGGAACTCTCCCACAGACACAAGGTCTTGTTTCTAACATCTGCCCTTGGTTGTTATATACACAAAATCCAATCCAATGCTCATATTTGCTCCAAGCACAGTTTACAGTCGCAACTTCCCTTTTCTCAAATCCGTGCGAAAAGATGAACCCAGAGTCTGAAATCCCTTTATGTTAATATTGCGCTTTGCAAGAGCAGAGTCTATTAATCCAGCTTTAACAGTATAAGTACCATTATTCCCGTAATAAGATCACGGGCTGTGCAGTATAGGATTAAATACTTATATCATAACTGACACTGTCATTTCCCGCGGATCATGAGCAAGAGGCTTCTGCTCTATCACCGGCTTGTCAGTTCCGCGTTAAGACTCGTGGAATTTGCTGCTCCAAGCGATAGCGCGCCCATCGGGCTGGGGCCATATCGGGCCGGGGCCGGCCTTAACCCAGGTAATGGATGTGGGAGGGTGAGAAGGTTCAAAATGCTGGACCTGTGGGTTTCTCTTTTTCTCAACATCCCTTCAACCGCCGACTCGGGGTGCTTAGGGTGGCTTTCTTGAATCCAGCCCTTTCCCCTGCTCTTAATTGGCTTCAGGGGGGGCTGCAGTTCGCCGCTGTCTGAGGTTCATGGGGGGGCCTTACATCGCTAGGCTGGTAAATGCTACGGAACCTTTGGCGCCCGCACCGGTGCACTCAGCCAGGGCCCTCAGCAAGACATCGAGAGAAAGAGAGGTATATTTTGTAGCATCAAGAGAGGTTGATGGCTTCTTACAAGGCTGAATCAAAGAGGTTTCGCAATAGCTCTCGATTGGACACGGCTACAGCGAATCTTGCGATCATGCAAATCTGTCACCTAAATCGTCTTCAGTCTGATTCTTTATCATAATCACATTTGCTCTAGGTTCAGATGATTGGATTGATCTGGGACCAGATGTTTTGGTCTTTATCGGTATCTGGACTCGTGGCCCCTGTAGTGGCTGCCGCTTTTCGTTGCAAATGTACTGCAGCACAGCCTCAAATCCGGCCCACGGTTCTCTCAGCCAAGTAATCCTGTCCTTTATCTACCCCCACCCCTTCCCCCCAAAGTATCCTCTCTTAAGGGGCTACTCAAAACCGGTCTGCACAGTATCATCCCCCTAGGTCAGGGGTCAGTCGAACGCATGACGGGCAGGGTCAGTGGTCAAGCATGAAGGTTGAATCTTTCCAGAACAGCGCAGCCCTTGAACTCTCTCCACTTTTATCCCTACTAACCCAGCTCAACACATCAGGGATAGCTTCACACTGGAGACCTCTTCTTATTCTTCACTTGATAGGGGAAGAAAAGTGAGAGAGATTACTCTGGGGGGGGGGGGAGTATTGGAGAAGTGTGTGTGTGTGATGGGGGGGATGGTGATACTCCCCAAGAGGCCAGTTAATGGGCAGTTTGGAATGCAGGCAAAAAGACACGGTTGCCTTGTCCATGGGAATCCATTTATTTCGAAATAAGAACACACAGAGCGGACTTAGGAATCTGACTTGTGGGAATCGCACACCCTCACTGTAGCGCCCAAGCAGGGGGCTGGGATCGTCCTGTTGGCTTGACCTGTCTGCTTTTCAACCACACACGTGTTCCGCTAGATCCTGTGGAGGCCAAAAGTATGCCAAAAGGTTTTGCAGGGAAGACCCGTATTGCGTTCTTGGTCGGTTGCAGGTGTGCAGAATAAATCTTCTGTCGTTCCCTTTTGTAGGAGCAAGCCAGTTGATCTTCATCAAACCCGTGTTTGTGTGTGTTGATTAGGATGTATTTTTTCGTTTATGTGCACGTGTGTTTTTGCGTTTGTTTTGTAAGTTCTGTTCCTGTAACCATTTCCCAAAGTTCCCAAACAAATGGCAGGACAAGTTGTGAAGTCTGCAAGAGAAAAAGGGTTAGTGACACTTAAATAAATAGACAATAAAAGTGGACCCTAATCTCCCCCCTCCCCCCCTCCCTCCCTCCCTCCCCTAACAGAGGATGAAAGATCAGGCACACCGTACCACCATCACCATCACCATCACCGCGAGAGACGTAATGCCATCAGTACCCAGGCCCCCACGACCGGCACCCCTGGCAGCAAGCTGGGCGAGGAGCCGCCCACCTCCACCGAGGAGCGCCCCTCCCTGGTGAAGAAGGAGCTGCACAGTTCGCTGCCGCACCTGGCCGACCACACGCTGCCCTACCGCGGCACACTGTTTGCCATGGATCCGCGCAACGGATACCTAGACCCCCACTACCGTAAGTACGGACCAAGGGTTCCTGTCTGCATACATTGGTATATACTGTTAGCAAACGTTTCGTGAGCGTTTTGTGAAAACTGCTGAGGTAAAAAAGTTGAAAAAAGAAATTGACTCCGAAAATAGATTTAGATTTGTTTTTTTCTGTATCTCTGATAGCTACTGCAAGTAAAGCAGCTTCTCTTCCTGCGGCCCACGTAAAACATGGACCACATGAAAGAGTACCCAACAGTTATAGACCGGACAACATACTTTTTGTTATATCACATTCAGATTAGTGTTTTGAATTTATTGATTGATTATTGGTGGTGCTACATGGATAATTTTGTCTAGCATTGCCTCACTGAGTTTGTGAATAGATGGACGACATTTGGTGTAGTTAGTACACTCTCCCGAACACCCTCTGAACAATAACCCCAAGGCTCTCTATGGCACAAGAGGTGAGACATGGTTGCTAGTTGCTTGATTAAGAATGACAGGTCAGCCGCTTACTCTCTCTCCCTGGAAAGTTAGTATGGGGAGCGTTCAGCGCAGCTCCTTAATTCCCTCATTAGGGGCCTGTCTGAGGCGAGCACTCCACTTTCGCTCATCAACGCGCACATCAAAGCTCCAACACAACACCACTCTGCACTGTTAAACCGCACTTCACCAGCGCTTCCTCTCCATTCACCCTCACTGGAGACCGCAGGGAGATAAAGAGAGGGAGGAAACTAAAGGTGGAAGAAGTGAAGGAGAGAGGTTTGACGGAAGGAGGTTGATTGAAAGAGTAAATTAGGGAAAGGTGAGGAAAAAGGCAGAGACGAGTGGGGGAGGTGTGGTTAAAGAGCAAGAGAGAAGGAAAGAAGTGAGGGATAGAATGATAGAGAGAGTGAGAGATAGGTGGGGAGCGATGGGCCATTTGGGAGGTTACTTTCACGGCCCCCGTAGCCTGCATGGACGTGGCCTCCGGACAAGGATTTGATGTGATGGCTTGTTTAGTTTTGCTAAATTGCCTGTGAATTGAGCCTGACAGAGTGGTTTTAATGCGCAGGCCGTAATGAAAAAGTCTCTCTCTCTCTAGCTCCGGCTCTGGTCCTTAACTGTAACTCTATTTATTTAGGTAGTTCATTAGCCGGCAACTGCTTTGTGCACTGGTGACTCCATCCACAGCAGAGCCACAGTCCCAATGTGAAAGGTCACTTAAAGTCAGGCATTGTGGACAGAATCCTTGCGGGCAGAACATTACTGTCAATTACAGCCTGCTCTTAGCTCAGCAAGACTGCCACTTTTCATTGTGTGTGGGTGTGTGTGTTTGTGGGTAAGTGTGTGCCCTAAGGGTAGAAGGTTCCAGAACACTGAAGCCAAAGGGGCTGGAGGTGACTTGGGGGATGGGAAGCGCTTGGGGGTCACAGTGAGAGGTGGCTGTGCTTGGGGTCATGCGTAAAAGTCACAATATGAAATTGAGAGTTCAGAAGCAGCGGGAAAAGTCAATGGGTGCTCCGTTTTTTTTCAAATTGGGGGCCTCCAGGGCTGCAGCACAGCAGTCAGACCAGGCGGATGGGGATAGAGAGAAGGAAACACAACGTTTTCTCGTTTTCTTTCATTTTCTAACTTGAAACTACATCCCAATGTTCCATAATGGTAACACCGTTAAAAACCATTAACATCAAAACTAGTGACAACTGAGCTGCCATCAAGTGCATATGAACTTGACATTGCTGGAGTATTGTAACATAGCTTAACCGATTTTAGCAGAAATTGTTCAGCAAGTGCTGAATCTACCAGCAACAGCGAACATTGCAGGTTACAGTTTTACCTCAATCATTAATACTTCATGATCAACAAATTTGAATTGTGGGAATGTGTTTTCTCATGGTTGAATGTCATTTTGAAATTCGTTCATCACTATCCATTAAATCTCATGTGACAATATCCTGGTTAATACATGGATGATAAATGATATAATGATTCAATTGTCTCTATGTAAATTTTGAGCATCATTAATGTTTGATTTATTCTTATGCTTTGGGAAATTACATTGACGAATCATTAAAATCAAATGTATTTTTTTGTATTTTAATGGTGGCACATTATAAAAAGCAAAGGCAATTGTTTAAATAAATGCAAAACCCTGACTTTTGAGTTCACTCAAAGTTACGACCATAGTTGAAGTAATTTGTCAGAGTAAATGTAAAATACCTTCTTCTGGTACCAGGTGTGAGAAACACAAGGTGTCCTTGAAGGAGCATGCCAGTCAGTCTGGTCCCATTCTGCCTGATTGGACCCAGGCAGGGCACAGGTCCAGGCTGCAACTTAAGTTGGACCCTTAGATCTAAGGGTCAGCGACGGGTGAGACCCTGAGGCCCCTAAACCCCCTAAAGCCCCTCTGGCCCCTTTGAACACATAAGCTCCATGGCCCCACCACCATATTCCGGCACCGTGAATTGCCAGATCTTGGGAGGTGTGAAGAACGCTGACCCCTGGGCTTGCTTGAACCTCCCCCCCATGTCCCACCCACTTCCCGAACACTCCCTCTGTCACTTCCCTAAATGTATCCCAGGTGTTTGTTGTGACTGTGAAGTTGATCGAGAGCTAGCCCCGGGTGTATTGTGCTGTGCTTGCAGAGTGTGGGGCGTCGCGCGGCTACGGCCCCCGACAGCCGAGTAAACGTGATTACTCTTCCCGCCGTGTTGTCAAGGCTTAATGCGGCTAAACGAGCCGGCACCTGCAGACTCCAGCGCACCTGGGCCGCGGTCCGGTCTCAGCCGTGGTTACCGCGGCAGGAGGCGGTGAAGTGGGGGGGGTTGGCCACGGGCGAGCGGTGGTGCTGGGAAGGGGGTCATCGGAGCGGGGTGCAGAGCTGGTGTCCTTTTCCAAGGTCTCTTGTTTTGCGCCTCCTCCAAATCTCTTCCTTTTCATCCAGTTCCTTCTTGTGGTCGTTCTCTAAGTCTGAGGTCTGTAAGACTTGTTTTCTCCCTGTTTACTCTCATCTGTACACCCACTTGTACACATCGTGGCAATAAGAAAAACAGCCCCCTTTTGTGCGCATTAGATAAATCGTGGTGATGCCTAGGGTTTTAGGCGCTTTTCTTGGGCAAACACTGGATAAGAGTCCACATCCCGCTTACCACAACACTAATACGTGGGGCTTTTGACTGGATAAGGAAGAGTATGGGTTGGGGAAGGGGATTAATGAGAAACAGACAGTGTTGTGTTTTTTCAAGATTTCTGTATTGTGAGGACGTTTGTATTGTGAGGTCGGTTGTATTGTGAGGACGTTTGGATTGTGAGGATGTTAGGCACTGGCGACATCTGTTTACACTGTGGCCTGATTAGGGGGTCAGTGGTTGGTGGCAACAGTGGAACACTTGCTGAAGATCCATCCGTCGTCTCGGCTTTCTCCATCCTTCGGGATCTCTCGTGCTCCTTCAAGTGTTTGTCTCTTTCTTAAGTGCTTGTTCGCCTCCCCCCTCTCATCGGCCAGTCAAAACACGTTCCTCTACGGGAACGCAAAGCGCATTCTCACCAATGTGCAGCTTTCTTATGTTTCTTACCAATCCAAACAGTATTGAAACATCAGAAGATTTTTTCGATCAAAAGGACGGCAACTGGGGAGGAAAAGGGAAAAGGGCTAAGCCATTGAAGCAATCCTTAAGGTTGCTTCCTTAACGACTAAGGCAGTTTGTTTTGTGTCTTCAGCACACTGAAATAGCATTCTGTGGGCTGCGACCAGAATCTTGAAGAATAAAAGGGCCCCATTATATCTGTGCTAGACAGCCTACGCTTTGCAGACACTGTCTGGCTTGATTGACTCAACATCCAGGGCCTCTAGTCACCTCCAGCTGGAAATCGTCAGACCAAAGCCTTGGCCGAGTCTCACCTCGTGGTCCTCAGATCTCTTTGACTTGGCTTGCTAAGCCAGAGCCAGGTGGAAGTACAGTACATATCTCTAACTGGCCTAGTAGTTAGCTCAAATCTGTATCCCTACTCTTTGTGGCAAAAGCCCTGGCAGAAGCAACCATCACTCGGGATTTTGAAGGTGGAAGACTCAATCAATTCAATACCCAACCAAACAGGGTTTATGGAATGGGGGTTATGAGGGTGATGTTATGAACTCCAACCCCCAGAAAGGGGTTAGATTAACACCTTGTGGTACTGTATTGTTAAAGTGACTTCAACAGAAAGATCTCAAGTCTACTGGTCCGTAGCACGGTGAGACGAGAACTGGGGCCACGCCAATCTGTCTGCCTCTATATTAAACCATATCTGCTGACCAGTGAACTGAGTGAGCCGGCTGTCATCAAAACCCCAATGTGACAGGCACAGCAATGGGCCAGGATCTGTACGACTGCATTACTTCGTTCTCTGATTCAGGAACAAAGAAAGCTGTCCTGTCAAAGAAAAAAGTAATTAAATAAAATCCATACTTGAAAAATTATTTTAAAACACCCCAAACCCGTTCAAGGGGAAGCTTTTTGGGGTTTCACACTCATTTCCTTGTCACAAGTTTAGTTGGTACATGTCCAAGCAGCACCTCTTTCAGAAATTCTAAACAAAAGATGTACCGTTCATGGGCTATTGAGGTGTTTGGGCATTGGTAAGGGGTAATGAAGACCCCTGGTGGGGTTTGGGGGGGCAGATGCAGGGTAGGAATGAAGGTTCAGGTGTGCCCTAGGGCGACCTGCAGGCGATGGAAAGGAATCTCTTCCATCTCGCTCTTTTCATCAGGAAAGACAACCATGGCCGATCAGCTCTTGAATTAGCCCCATAGTCCAGCGCACCAGGAATAATCAGCGTGATCCCTTACATACAGATTATTAGCGGATTCTTGCAGTGTAGGCCATTTGATAAACTAATTGTTAGGCAAAGTTTTAAGTTGTTTAAGAAAGGCACATTCCAACAGTCTGAAGGAAGGTCAGATTCGTAGAATTGCATTTCTGACAATGGTGTTATGAACTGCATTGTAACAATGACGAGATTAACTAGGAGTGCCTCAAAAAAAGTGTAAGACATGTCTTAAGAATTTAGCACTCAGCATTTCTTAATATAATTCTTCCAAACATCTGTCTGTGTTTTGAACTCCCTTGGCAAATGAGTATGGCTAATCAGTTGATTGAGAAACAATAGGCCTGCTTTGAAGTGGCGAAAGCTGAATACTAAGACTTAACAGCATGCTTCTTCGACCGTCCATACGGATACACTGCTTAAACCAGTACTAACACTACCAGCCACAGACACAACTACGTAAAGACCCTAAAGATGTGAGCGCGGGGAGGAACAACTCCTCTTTCCTTCCTCCTGCAGGTTTTTAAAACCATGACATCTTGAGCCTCTTTCTTCTCCTCCTGAAGAATCCAAGCAGGAGCAGGATAATCACTTGGTGTGGTGTGGGAGAGTCACAGTCATTTCATGCCCGCCTAGATGTTTGTTCGCTCTATGCAAATCTCACCACCCCGGCCTTGTTGGACAGCGATTTGTGTCCCTCTCCTTGTAGCCTCCGCTACAAGATTAGCTACCTTATCCCTTCAACCGAACCCCTCCCCATCTCTCTTCTACCCTTCCGAGGAAGGACTGTACCTATTGTTTGACGAGAGGAGGGGGCTGAAGCATGCTGGGTAATTAACATGTTTCCTCTCAGCTCAGTTACCAGCGAGGACTTTAGACAAGGGTACATCCTCTTGTCTGAACCACAGGGGAGGGACTTAGAAAAGAGAGCTGGAGAGCGAGAGTAGCAGAGAGAAAGAAATTAAGGGGCAACGAAGGAGGAAAAGAAGTGCTGGCGAGAGCGAGTGAGACCGGAGAAGTGTGTGGGGGGGGGTAACAAAGCAGAAAATGAACGGAGACATAAAAGACAGAGAGCTAGAGGAGGTCAGGCCCATCACAGGCTTAGAGTTGCCTTCAAAGATGTCTGGGACAGGTGGCAGCTCCAGACAATCTCGCTCGGCAGAGCCGCATCCTCTCAGGAGGAGATAAGGGATTCCTCCGTCCACCCAGCTCTCCCCCTCTCCTTTCTCCTCTCCTACAACCCCCCCCACCCCACGCACCCCCCCGGCTCGGTTCCCCGAAGCCGGTGCTGCTTTGATGTGGCTCGGGTGCGGTGCGGCAAAGCAGGGCGGCTGGGGCCTGTTCGGGCCGCCGGGCTTCGGCAGGAACCTCTGGGAGCCAGACTCTCTGGCCCGGCTCAATCAGCGGGGCTCTCCGGTGCCCGCCATGTTCAGGTCTCATTAAAGCACTCCGGCAGGGTTAATCCTCTTTAAGGTTCTACACAGCCCCCAGTTTGTCTCTCAGCCACAGGCACCGGGTACAGGCGGACCCCCGGGCGCCACCTGCTTGACAAAAGACACGCACCAAACAAAACCCACAACACTCTACTCTCCGCTCGTTCGCGCTCCCTCGTGTATCGGGCTACATGTTCTGTTCCCCTTTTCCCTGTTTTCTCTCTCGCAACCGCTATCACTCCATTCCTTCACCACGCGCTTTTGTCTCTCTTCTCCACCACCCCCCTTTCTCCCTTGATAGTACCTAGCCGCGGTTGTAAGTCTTTCAGGATTATTTCTGAGGGGGAGTTTGTTGACAGGGGTCGAGTAAATGGATTACAAGTTGTCCTTGTTTTTTGTGAGGAGGGAGCGGCGAAAGCCCAGTCCCGTTTGAGGAGCATACAGGGAGCTTTTACAGCATTGTGATACTGTCCTCGGAACAAAACACCTTGCACTTGTTAAAGCTTTTCAAATGGATTTGTTTGCCTTGTTTTTTTTATGTACTCCCAAACACGGCTGCGGTCACTACCAAGGGAATGGCAATGGGGAACCGGGAGGGGGCTTTCGCGCCGAGCGTAAGGCCTGTAATTGGTCCAAAGGTGATGACCCCCCTGTCTGCTCCTGAGACCCGGCAGTCATTTGTGCGATTGCTGTGGCACTTGTGCTGCCTACTAAATGGACCGCTATTCCCTGATTGGTGCACTACTTCTGACTAGAGGACAATGGGACCTTTTTAAGGGAAGCGCACACTAAATGGCAAATAGTCATTGCAAATTTGATTCGGGTCAACTGATTTTCTCAGTTGCTCTGCACTGCTTGGTGTGACCCACCGTTTCCTGCATTAGTAGACAATGGCTAATCTCTCATTGCAGACTTCACACATGTGGTTCCACTGCACATCCAGTGGCACTCGATTAATTGAAGGCCCTAAATCAAATTACTGACACCTTTAGTTGGGAATGAAGTATTTCTTTTTAAATACAGTGCTCAAAATAATTAAGGGAATACGTTATCATCAGAGTATTACACAAAGTCAAGAAAACTTCAGCGATACCAATCTTTCCAGTTACAAAGCATGAGCGATTGTGAATCAGTGTCCCCTGTTTTGATGCAAATGATAGTGACAACAGGTGCACTGGAAAGGCAAAGGCAAGACAATCATCAATAAAGGAATGGTTTTGCAGGTGGTGGCCACATACAATTGCTCTCTCCTTGTCCTTTCTGACTGATTCTTCTCTAGTTTAGAGTTTTGCTAGTGTCCTTGTCACAACTGGTAGCATGAGGTGGTACCTGCAGACCATTCAGGGTACAGGATGGAATATCCATATGTGCCGTCTCAAGAATATTTGCTGTGTCTCCCAGTACTGTCTCAAGAGCATGGAGGAGATGCCAGGAGGCGTTACACAAGGGTTGGCATGTTTCCAACCAAATTGTCAGACAAACAAACTCCAAGAGGGTGGCATAAGGGCCCAACATCCTGAGTCTATGGTATTACTTATTTTGTCAATGCCATTTCTGTAAAATGTTTTATTTAAAGGGATATAGCTTCTGAATAAAGATAATACACCGTCTCTGTTCTCCCTACGCCTGTGTCCTTCCTCCTACATGCTTTGTTACATGATCAAACAAAGAATGGAGTCCAAATACTTTTAAAGACAGTGTTTTGTCAATGTTTGAAAATCGTTCAAGGTTGTCAATACTTTTGGCACAACAGGATCTCCCAGGTTCATCAGTTTTTCACCCCTAACTGTTCTCAGTGCATGTGTGGACGTTCACCCGAATGCCTCAATCCACAGTGACCGGTAGCACTCACCAATGCCTTTTCGCTAACCGGACTTACTCTCTGCATGGGTTAGAATTGAGCTGTGTCCCTGTGCTTTTTTCTTTGTCATGGCAGCCCTCTTCATTATAACCCCCACAGGCAGCACAACCGAATCAGACTCACAGTCAGTGGCTTTCACATGCAGACTTACACTCCTAGACGCTGTCATGCTGGGCCAAGCTCAATATGACTCGCTGTGAGGCCCAGGTTGGAGCTGCATCGTGGGCTATGGAGGTCCAATACAGAGATGAGCTGTACCTTGTGACTGTCGGTAGTTAGCACGCTCTTGCCAAAAACAAGCAAGACAAAAGAAGTGGACAATTAATATGTCTTCATATAAACTACAGGAAATATATAGCTACAGTTAAAACGAATGAAAATAAAACCTCAGTAAGCACACAACTCATTCCTGTTGAGTTGACCTGAGGTTTAAATCACTTCCTTTATCCACAGCAACATGTTTCATTGTTTGCACTGGCTGACTGGTTGCTAGGGATCCAGGCACTAGTCTGAGGAAGACTGGAGAGGTTTTGTGCAGTGTTTTCAGCCGCTAAATCTTAGTGTAAATCTCTACCCAGCTGGGAAGGTGGGGGTGGATGGGGGTGGTGGGGGGGCCAGCGCTTTGTTCTGCTCTCCAACTTAGGCCAATCTGGAGGAATTCGCTGAATAACAGGAGGAGATAGATTTGCGCTCCTCAGAGGCTTCCCTGCGAAATAAACTTCACTTGTTTTTTTGTACTCCATACCAAGAGAGGGAAAGCGGGAGGGAAACGATGAAGGGAGGGGTTCTTCGGAGGGGTGGGGGGGTGCTGGTGGCAGGGTTCAGTTCAGGGAGAGTGGTGCGTGCATTGCTCCACTTGGGAGAAAGCGAAGGCCCTCGCCGGGTGTGCCGTTTGTTAAGATTGACTCCACTTGGTAAATGCCTTGCAGATGCACAACTTCCATTAAGCTGTTTGGGGTAGGGGGGATTCAATGAGGGTAGATTACTTGGACCAAACATATTCCTATTCCCAATCTCAGACCTAATCTGTATGCTGCTTTCCGATTGGTTTAAGAGTGAATGCCCTGGTATCTGTTGGAACCTTAAGCAGTGAGAGAGCTTACTTAAAAAAGGCCCTTCGTGGAGTTACTTCTGAAGTGTGAACTAGACCGTTCTTAACTCTGATGGAAAGGGGGGAAGAGAGAGGAAGAGAGAGAGAGAGAGTGAGATGGAGAGAGAAAGTAAGAGAGATTGGAGGAGCGGAAGAAGAGAACTGTATTGATTTACTGGGAAAAGGGAAAATGCGATCTGCCAACGTTTCTCTCGATGATGAATGGAAGAAAGATTGGCAAGCCAACACTTAAAACACTCTTCTTTGCTGTAACCTCTGCCCTCTCTTGCAGTTTTGCTGAGTAAAGGATCTGCTTTCTCCTGTGTCTCTCTCTCTCACGCACATGCAGACGCACATTTCTGTTTTCCTGAGTATACCGTAGGCCAACTTGCCTACACATCGCATACGGTAGTACCGCGGATAGCCTCAGCACAGCCTGATCATTAGGCTAATTTATACAGAGGTAATTAGCCCATTAGACAAGCAACAATCTGGGACCATAATTAAAGAAAACGCTCCAAAAGTCAACAGCAACTCCCATCGAGTTTAGCTAAACAATCCCGGAATATGTTGTTTACATGTTCCAAACAGCTTGAGGTCTCCGTGTGGGCAAAGACAAGCAAATAGTGAAGCAAAGCCCAGGGGTTGTGAGGGATTGATCTGGGGGGGCCGCAAGGGTGACTTGCCGCCCTCCCCAGAAAAGTCTCCCCCAAAATCACACGCTCCCCTCAGCTCCCCTCGTGCTAATGACACACTCGACATGGGTCCCCCTTTATGTGAATGACTGTATTCAAACACAGAAAGGGTCGCTGATGTGATGCGTGGTTGTGCGGTGGTGTTGGCATTGAAGGGTTTGGTAACACACTTGCGGGATACCTTTTTTTTGGTGTCACGCACACGCAAACAGACACAAGCCAATGCGCACACAAGCGCAAGCAGGCCCTCAGATTTATGTACACATATATACACACGCGAGCAGGCAAAAGTCCCAACCACACACTGGCCAACGCTTATGATTAACATGCGCCTCAGTCACGGACCCACGCTCAGCAGGCATCTACAACCATCTGCAAGCATTTCACACACACACACACTGAACAAGCGTCTCGCACACTAACACGCTCTTAATAGGCATCTCTCACACACATGCACACACATACACGCGCACACACTCAACAGGCATCTCACACGCTAAGCTAGCGCGCCTCTAGCTGCTCCTCAGTCATCGCCTGGCTCTGGGGCAGCGGTGCAGGCGAGCGTGCCTGAGAGCTGAGATCACGAGCGAGGAGGGAGAGTGGCATAATGAAACTTGGCAGTCCTGCGAGCCCAGCGCCGCCGTCATATGTTCCACATTACCTCCATTCACAAACCTCTGAGGCGGAGCGGGCCCCTTTTTCTCACTCCGTTTTAGTCAGTTATGACAATCTGTCAGTGCGTCTTTGTGCTTTCGCACCAGAGCGTCACGGAGCGGGCGACAGGCTCTGCGTGTTCTGGATGACTGTTCTTCTTCAGTGTTCAAACGGAGGTCGACGGACTGTCCGTGTTCCTTATTAACATAGCGCCCGGTTCCAACCGCGGCCAAGGGGTTACATTCCCGGCTCAGCGCGAGCATGTTATTTCCCACTGGCAGCCAGGGTTTGTGACCAACTGCTTATCGTCTGTCTTCCTTTCCCATCCAGTCCGTCAACAGAGGCGTTATACAACAATGAGGAGAGTTAGTGTCCACTGTACAAACAATTCTGAACATTATGCCAGATAAGAGTAACGCGCTGCCCCGGTGGATATACAGTGCTGTTGAAAAGCACTTGCCCCATTCTGTATTTCCTCTTTTCAGGTTTTCACCAAATGTCAAATAAGGCAAATTAAACAAAATTAGAATGACATTTTTTTCAAGGAAAAAGGTGATCCAACATCAACCAAAGTGGTTGCACTGTGTGAGTACTCAATTAAGCCATTTACCAAATTCCATTTATCATTGTATTAAAAAAGAGTAGTCACAACCAGGCTTTATTACTGCTAGTCATGTTCAATCTAAACAGACATTTTCAAATCAATATGACTAATATAAGCTACAAGGTTTAAAAAAGCAGCACACCATTCCACAATCAAAAGAAATTCTTGAAGGTGAAAGAAGTTTACAGATATTTCAGTCTGGAAAGGGTCTCAATATTGAGATAACTTGGAACAGTGGTGAATCTTTCCAGGAATGGCTGAGTCCACCAAAACTCCTCAAAGGGCTCAGTGATGACTCATCGATGGGGGCAGAAAAACACCCACCTCAACATATAAGGAGAAGCTGCCCTTTCTACCCTCAGCCTATGTCAATAATACTAATTCAACAATGGAAGAGACTGGGCAAAATTTTAATTCATGAGATACCCAAATTCAATCAATCCCATGTAATAAAAAAACGCTACATAACACTAAGATCAAGTTTCCCATTTCATGTCTTTAAATATAATCATGTTGTATTTAGTGTTAAGTTTATTCATGCAAATTAAGGGTTTTTGCTATAGTGCCCGAAACAAATTCTTATTCCATGCGCACTTCCAAAAAGTATACTAAACCATGCGACCAAATAGACAACTTAACAAAAACTAAATATATATATATATATATATATATATAATCTAGTATTTCATGGTTGAATATTGGTTTAATATTTTTTGTATACAATAAACATTCTGGTTTGAGTATCAATATATATGCTGACCCTACCGCTCAAATGACATTCGGCCTTGCAGTCATATGTTCATCAGTTTGGGTAGTATGTGATGGTTCATGGTTCATAATGTGTTAAAGAACCATGTCCAAAAATTATTTCTTGAGAGAAGAAAATTGTACCTCTTTTTAAGCCTCTAGCATAACTGGGATGAAAGAAGTGAACTTGTTTAGGCTCAGTAGTGCCACTTTGTGGTTGTTTGAGAATTGCTTGTCTTTGTTTGGTAAATTGATGGTTCTGAACATGTGTACCAAGTTTTATTATAATATGATAATGAATATATTAAACAACCCCCCAAGACAAGTTCATTGGTCAACAGCGGCCTTGTTTTTTACCAACTTGTCTGGATAATTTTGCATTGAGTGTGGTCCACTCAATGCAAAATTATGCTTTTTTCACATAATCCAAAATGGTGACAATCCAGTAAGATGGACTTTATAAATTTATACATTTTTATTTTGGGATCTACTTTCAAGGCTAGGTCAAATGAGGAGGGACTGTTGAGGTTACAACTTTGGAGGCTTGTGACTGCGTCAACATGATCATTTTGTTTTCCTTCAGAACCTATGGTCCTGGGGCCTGTACTACCATGTGGCCCTTGTGTCCTTGCACTACGTGTATAGTTTGGACCCCTTGCGCTTTGTGTTTCATAGGCACTCTTTTGTAAGGAAAATAATAATAAGAACCAACGCTAACAATTACAATACGGTTTCACCACTGAACTGCTGAAACCCTAATTAACAAATAAAAAAAAACACTAGAATGATATGCTTCAGGCTTTATTCTCTATACCCACCCTTAAAATCTTTTAAGTGTCCAATAAAATACAAAGTAATTATCATCCTCTTCTTAATGAAGGGAGGGAGAAAGCGGCAGGCTTTCCGTCCTCTGTAGCGGTGTACTTGTGTTGGAATTATAACTAATGAGTCTGGTCAAAGTTGTCCACTAATTGCCCTTTCATCCCAAACCCATTTGTAATCAGGTCTTAATGAGTTCCGCCCCCCAAAAAATGCTACAAAAAATTATTACTGCTCTTATGCAAAGTAACGCGGTCATTAAAGAAGAATTCGAAAGAATTTGAGATTTATTGGCCTTTGAGTGGCTGTTTTGGGAATCAATTTAAAAGGACACTATAAAGTTGCATGACTTTGTCTTATTATTATAAACGTAGTTTTGTCTGTCATACTGGTTGCACTACTACTATTGCACTACTACCGATGGGACCTGGGCAAAAAACTAGTGGGGGAAATAGCGAATAGATGACTGTTTAAAACACTGACTTAGGCTTTTTATTATGGTGTTTTACTTAATCATCCTCACGTACCTTTGTAGCCCAATGAGGGCATACACATAAAACTCTCTCCTATGGAAATGTAGACTGGAAGCCCGCGTAGTGGTGATGTGCCGGCAACAGCGGAAGGGGACCGCAGGAACTTTGACAGCCACATTAACTCTCCACACGATATCCAGCTGCCTGCATTCTAAAGAAGCCCCTTAATACACATGCTGAATATCCAGAAGAGCAGTGGCAATTTGCGCCCAGAGTCAACAAAAGTAGTCCCCATAGTGCACAACAAAGATGGGTTGCGGGAGGGAACGCTCTCTCTTTTTTTCCTCTTTCCCATGCTCCCCCTCTTGTTCTCTAGACTGTATATTCTCCCTTAAGTGGCACACAGGGCCTGCCTTAATGGAACTAGTGTGGCGCGACTTAAATGAGGGTGCGGAGCCTATTTAGATAGGGGCCCTGCTAAAGTAAACGTCAGACAGAGATTCAAATAAACCAGCGCCTCTTAACCAACTGCTGTGGGCCAAGGCGAGGGTGGAGCATGGGCTGAAGCCAGAGATGGAGGAGAGGAGACTGATGAATGTGAGAGGAGGGGGGGAGGGATGTGTTGAGCGAAAAGCTCCAAAGGCATCAACAGTGGGATGGGGGGGATCTGGGTTATCCAGAGTGGAGAGGTGGGTGTGGAGGAGGAGGAGCAGCAGGAGGAGGAGGAGGTGGTAACCATAACTGATAGCAGATTCCACCCTTTTACCTCCTCTAGTTGCGAAGGCCTGGAAAGAGAAAACGTGAACAAGGCCAATCGAGTCATTCTGAAAAAAGCTCAGATACTCAAAGGGCAAATTCACTGCCAGAGGGCTGCTAGAGTAGGAATTTTGCTTTCTCTTATTTAGACCTAAACAAGTTAGCTTTAAAGGAGTTTTAACATTTTACTAGTTACAAAACCAAGTGATGTGATGTAAATATAATTTAAGACCTTCGTTTTGTCATTCCTATGCTATTTTGATTAACAATGCAAGCCATTATTTAGAAAGCCTTAAACAACTGCTTTGCACTCCCAGAACGCATTCCTAATCTATCCTCCAGGATGTATCTGATTCATGACCGTCTGCTATGAAACGTGATACACCACTTTTTCCCTTTCATCAACAGCAACAACCGGCATGTACATGGTTTGTTTGTTCTTTTGTCTGAGACGGGACGAGAACGTGATTACCGAAGGTCTGAGTTATAATGAGTGCTGAGTTGTGTTGAGGTACAATTTGGGAATGCTATCACCAAATTGTAAAAACACAAACACAACTTTACTTTTTTTCTCCCTATGCTGTTTGTTTGGCCAATGGTGACATTTAAAATGATATATTGTTGTGTGTTTTTTGTTAGATCAGACAGTGTTTATCTTATGTTATGACTTAGATATGATCAGACCATATTTTAGGTGCCATTGGAGGTATGGAGGTTACACTTAAACTGTACTTCACGTTCTGGAAATGTTCTTGGTTTGATTGGAAGGTAGAAAGGGTGGTGTTAGTGATTGTTAAGATAGTTTGTCGAGGCATTGATTGTTTAGGTAGGGATTGCTTAGGTACTGTTTACGTTGTGTGAGTTTAGGTATTACTTATGACGGTTGAGGAAGTGAGTGCTGCAGTATCTATAGTATGGGGTTAGTGTGTTGAGGTAGAAAGTTTTGAGGTAGACATGATTAAGGTATTGTTGAGGTAGTGAGTGTCAAAATAGGGAGTGTTTAGGTTCTAGTATTCCCCCTATAAGCCTGGCCATCCTAATGATGGCACACAGATGGCAGATGTTTACAGGTTGAAAACAATCCCTAACACTTGTAACTTTTAATAAAACACGTTTAAAACATGAACTGTTCCCTTCTGAACTATTCTGAGCCTTCTCACGGACAGACAGGTCTGCGGATAAGCTTGGTTGGGGCGCGTGCGCATGTCCACACTCAAGCGGGATTGTTTAAGACACCCTCTGTGGAAGTCCCCAGAATAAACGGAAATGTCTGTTTTTTTTGTGATACAATAATCTTCAACCTAGCTTTGTTTTCCTGCTTGAACACCAGATGTTGGAACTCCGCTCAGGCATTTCTTTGACGCCTGCTACATTAGATTAGGTTTCAGGTAACCCCATGGGTAGTGTGGGCTATGTACTCCCACAGTAGCTCATGTTTGAACTTGTCCTACAATTGATATATTAAGTATTTAAACCACAGCGTGCCAGCACTGGCTAGAAGGTTTGTATACCATAGGCTAGAAAATACAGTAAAGTTGAGGCCACTTGAACTTGTGCAGATGCACTGAACATTTCCATTCTGGTGAAAATTCAGCAGCGTCGCTCTCAGAGGGGTAAAAATAGAAAAGGTCTTGGGAGCTGATATTATGCAAATGTTTCAGTGTTTTATCTGGGGAATTAGATAGCCTCCCACTTCTTTCTGACAGTTGTTACAAATCATTTCCCTGCCTGAAACGACTTTGAAATGCATCCTCCATTTTTCTCCCCAATTCCCTCAGTTTCAATTGCTGTTTCTCAGTGTTAGCCTTTGTGTACGACGTGTAGTGTGTTTATGCATGATCAGCCTTAAAGCGAGAAGGAAGGTAATTTTCTCCCCACTCTCTCCGTACATTTGTGTCTCTGTTTATTTTGAGTTTATATCTGATTCCGCCCTAAGCTGTTTTTCCGTGCACTTCTTAGTGAACATTCCAAGGCACTGAGGCCTTTTTCGTTTGGTTGTTTTTAATGAGGTCTCATTTGGGCAGGGCCTCCTGAAAGATGGCCATCTAACCACTGCTTTTCATTATTCCGACTTAAAAGGAACATTACTCAGGAATGCCCTTCCAAAGTACATCGAACCAATACATGTGATGATTCAACGCTCGTTTAAGAGGTATGTGTTTTAAAGCTGTTGCAGTATTATGTCTTGTCTAAAAAATTTTCCCCTTGTTTTCTCTCTCTTTCTCTCTTGTCTTTGTATCTCTTCATAGCACCACCACAGTTCTTCCCCACCTTTCATCCACCGGTTCCCATCGATGACAGACACGCCCAGGGACGATACATCTATGAGCCATCCCCAGTTCCCCCGTTACACGTGTGAGTGTCACAGACTGTACATGCACACAATGTAGAGGGATTCGGGAAATTGGAATAGTCGGGCCTAATGAGAAATAGTTTGGGTATCAGTTTCTCTATAATTCGTACCGGTGTGTACTCCCTGTTGAAGGAAATACGAATAAGGTGCCCTTGCCCCCACAGGGCATTCTGGCTCCTCCTCAGAGGTGCTACATGCTAACCCTGTTCGCAGATTAAAGGACATGGCCCTGTCTGGGAGAAACAAGATCTTGGTGTCACAGACACGCAAATGAACACGTGTCAGGGAAAATGAGAGCCTCGGAGCGTGTGATTCTTAAAACCAGCGCTCAAGTCTTGTCAAGCCGAAATGACGTGAACGCCATTCAGACACACACACCTTTACTGATGCTCACCAAATTCTATCGACACACACCCCTTAACTGGCAGACACACATCTCTTTCGACAGACGCAATGTACCATGTGTACACTCCTCAACATGTTGTCATGCACAGTTGTGGTAATAGGCATTACGCAAATGAACCTTTTAACATTTCCCACCTTGCTTCACTGACGCAATTGGCCAGGTCAGCAACAACTTTAACTCCTTCCCTCCTTTACCTTCTGTATGCATGCCTTCTGCACACATGCCCACTCACACACACGTCTACTGAGTTATCTAAATGGGGAGACTAAAGTTACTTTTTCTTAAAAAAAATATTTTACCAATTGAAACCATAAACCTATCCCTAACTTTAACCTCAGCAACCTTACTTTTATGTCTAAATGTAACCTTACCCATAGTCCTATCCCTAAACCTGATCTTGTGCAGTCATGCATAATCGTAACCTTGACCCTAATTATAACCATAACCCCAATTGTATTTTGTGCTCTAAACCCCCCCAAAAAACTTAAGCCAAAAAATATATATTTTCACAAAATGGGGTCAGCTAAAATATTCTCAATAGTCAAATTTCTCTGAATTAACCATCGTTTGTGGATGTTTTCATTCGTGATATAAAGATAAGTATAATATACACATACAGCGACAAGTACGTTATCATGACTTTGACTTGACTTTGACTTCTTCATGACAGAAGAAACATTCAAAAACCAATTTGCCTGAACCTCTAACCTTAAACCTCACCCTGACCTTAACATTAACCCTAAACCTAACCAATAAACCCACAAAAGCATTTTGAAGAGTCAGGACACACACTAGTCTCATACACTCACATTCACGCTGTACCTCCTTCTCCACCTTTCTCTCTCTCTTTACCCACTTCCTCTCTGTGTTCTATCTGAACAGTCAGTAACAGAAGTGGATGCTCCATCGCCCTTGCGGCGCTACTTTGTAACCCAGAGACAGGAAGGAAGCGATCAGTGCGCGACGGGGACAAATTGGATGGGGCAGCTACTTGGGCCGTATTATGTTTGATATTCTTCATCATTATCAACTCCCCCCTCGCACCCCCATCTTCAGGAGTCATATCTCTCCCTCGCCGACGTGCCGCTAAGCGTAATGAATTTTTTATGTCTCCCCCCTCTCCCTCACCTTCGTCTACCCCCCACCCCCCTGAGCGGAGGAGAGAGGGATAGCCGGGGAAATAAAAAAGGGTCTTGGTGATTGATGCCCCGTGTCACCGCAAACAAAATGGCAAATATAATTTATCATTTAGCTTATGTGGAGATAATGGGGCGAACATGAGCCGCCAACACAGCTCAAACAAACAGTCGCGCTTGTTATCAGTCACAGGCGTTTGGGGGAGATCTGGAGCACAGGTTAGAGTGGAGAAGGGGGGTGACGTGAAACTCACTGAATTAAATTATGCAAGGATGGGGGATGGGGGGGTGCGTGGTGGCGAGGCGAACGTGTTTAGTTATTGGCACTCTGTTCGGACAGGAGATATCTGGTCTGCGCTTCATTTGCTCAACCTGTCAGGGGAGGCACGTTGTGAGTCTTGGCGACCGGTGCTGTTACTAACAGACTGTTTATCCGCTCGTATCGCAGCTTAATACGACACGCCGCGCTGAAAGGACCCATTTTTCATGTTTATAAGTCAGTTGTTTTAGTGGGATAGTCTGATTTAAGTTGACTGGAGTACTGCTACACATTACACGTGTTAATTTCACCTTTAAAACTATAGCCCCTCGGCTGATGTCATTACACTTTCTGCTTTTGTAGAGTAGCCAATGGTCTTACATATTGTTTAAGTTTAAGTTTAAGGTTCTGTACACGCCAGTCTACAGATGGCAAAGTTTTATATGCGTGAGTTGGTTCAGTTTTGTACTCTAGCCTACACTAACCGAAGTATTGTTTTGAAGCCCTAATAGTGGTCATTTGGATTTCCTTACAAAGTAGCATTTAGATATACAATCAACCCCAAAAATGCCATCTGTGGACGTGCTTGTGAGAAAAGGTGCATGGCCAACAGAAATTAGGGGGAACAGATGTGCCAGGAAGGAAGAGGGGGAGACGAGGGTTCAGTGAGTAATATGGAATTGTTTAAGACAAGCTCTCCTTAGTGAGCCGAATATTTCGTTATTAGCCCTCTTAAAGAGATGCCTAAGTATACAGTAGTGGAGTGTCATTGCCATCACTTCCCCATGCAGGGCTCTCATTACACTTGGTAATTACAGTGGGTCTCGCCCCGCGGCGGTACAATCAATCCAGCCACGCTAACGCTAGCTGCCACGCTAACGCCAACATCGCTAATGCTAATGCTAGGACTTTGTCCGGTCGATACAGGCGCCATCTAATTTTCTCATGATACGTTCCAACCAACAAATGAACAGAATTCTATCCTATTATTATGAAGGGTCTAATTGAAACATGTTTATTTATGGCCCGGCGCTGGAGACGAAGGGAGGAAGAAATGAGCGTTAGCAAAGGCGCAACGCTAACGGCACCAAGCAATATGAGGCCAACGGAATTAAATTAAATGCTCATAAAATGAAATATGCTCTGTATTAGCGGCTTGACACTTAATTTGCCTTCAAATGAGCAGAGGAAATCACAAATTAACTGTCCTTTGTTTTTTCTTTTTCTCTCTGCCCTGCTTCAGTCAGCACCTATTAGGAAGTGGAGAGAGGAATTACAGCCATGAGCTAGGCATATCGTTTAGTATATGAATTCTTGCAGGGGAAGGCGCCTGTGTGCCATTCAATATTAAAATGTAGGGCTAGGGGTTGCCTTCTTCATTTTGGTACTCAAACATTATTTGGGAAAATGTATTTTGTACATAGAATATGGAGATCGTAATCCAATGTGTTCAAAGCGAGATTTTTTTCCCCAATGCGCTCAGTAGTCTAGAGCTTTGACCAGCCACTTCCTAACTTAACTACTGTGAGTAGGCCCTCAGTGTAGCTGATCTCGGATCAGCAGACCACACCACGTCTAAATGTCTATTAGATTAAGGAATCACTATCCAGACTGTTCCTGGACCACTCCGGATCTAGCACACCTAATTTTAATAATCAGCTAGTTAAAAACACTGAACTATGGTAGTCACAACAAAGATTGGAGAGAGAATTTACAGGACGAATGTACAAGTTGACCAGTTCTCAAGAAGGGCCTTAAGGCCGCTGTGTGTCCACCCTCTGTGTCTCTGGCTTAGAAACAGCTGACCTCCATTCCCATTGACCGAGAGACAGCACTTCTACTGTCTTTCCCTTCCTCCAGAGAAGAAGCTCCCTGGCATCCTGTCTGAATAAGCACATGGATCAGTCTAAGAACGAGGCTCTCCATGGGATCCCTCGTCTCCCCCACTGCCGTTGTCATTGTGGCGGCCACAGCTTAATGGGGAGGCAGGGGGTGGACTGTGCTGGGGGAGGGTGGCTGGTGGAAGCCGGAGCCGAAAAGACGCCGTTCCTTTCATAAGGGGGCATTATTAGCCCCCTGACATAGTCGAAAACAAAAGGCCCTCTCTTGTTGCCCAGTGCCTGGTCTCGGTCACCAGGGACGGTCCGGGAACAAACAGAGGTATTTGACTACAAGTCAATTATCTGCCACTGTTGTTTACTCAGGCGTTAGAGGTCCTTGTGTTTGAATGTGGCCACTAAAACTACAAGAAGCACTTAAGGGATGAGTAATTGACTCTCTACTGTTTGTGTAGCCTCCGTCTATATACACAAGGATATCTATAGGGATGTAGGGATTTGGTAGAATTAGCTTGAATGAGCTATTCCTGAGGATACAATAGGGTGTGTAAACAAAGGTATCTCTTCAGATTTTGCACGTGTTCTGCATCAAAATTGTAACATTATTTTTGGTCTACTGGCTTTTGTCTCGTTTTACATTTACATGTTAGTCATTTAGCACATACTACAGAGCAGCTTGCAAAGCAGCTTGCAGTTAGTACATGCGTGTTAAGATAGCTAGACGGAGCAGCTCATAGCAAAGTTAGTGCTAGAAGGAAGAGAAATGGCAAACTAAAAAATATATCTAATTCTTTGTTGTTTATCTCCTTCACCCTAATCACTGTTCCTTATTAAGTTCCTCCTTGCAAGTTATTTTGTTAAATGTCCTCCGTTTGCCCTGCACTTGTGGATGCAAAGGGTGAACAGAGGACCAGGGAGAGAGGGTACGTGACTGGCGGATAGGTTCCCCTTAAATATTCTTATGACAGTGGGTGCTGTGACCGGTTTGGGCGGTCACAGCAGCTGCGAGAGGAGTACCGGCGACCTGGTTCGTCGGTTGTTAGGGGAGCCTACAGTCTACAGGAATCTACGGCTGACTGTTCCCACTGTCCACTCGTCGGCCCCGGTGCAAAACCTCAGCTGTGTTTGGTGGCTGCTGCTTTTGAACCTTCTGTTTCTTGCAGCAAGAGCCTCGCCTTTGGGAGGGTGGGGGGGTTCTGTCTGAGATACGGACACCTCGTTTGGATCCTGGACACTTCTTTTGTTGTCTATCTAACTAATCTGTTTCCTTAAATAGGAACACTGATTAAGTTCCCCCTTTCCCAGTGTAAATTGTCGGTCTTTGTTTGGCATTTGCCTCTGGTTTGGTTGTTCTGTACTGTGTAGTGTTTCTTTTGTGATAATTCAACTTATTTTATTAAATAAGCACTTGTGTCTATGCCTCATCGACCATTACACTATAGTTCACAAGGGCTCACATTGGCAGAGAAGAGCTTTGACTGGATTGAGAAGCAGCTGCCCTGCGGTGATGGCCTGTAGACCAGCGGATGTAGTTAAAGAGACATTATGGATCTTTCGCTGACATCCTTGCTACGTGCCCTTTGAACAGGGGATTCCCTAAAGCGCTGTAGTCCAATATGAGCATAACCTTGTGAAACTTGTTTGTTTTTTCTAATGAGGATAATCTCTGGCAATAGTATTACCACAATCATGTAATACTTTCTGAAGGTATTGGTTGAAAGAAAAGCATAACTATTAGCCATAATGTTCTGTTCCAATTGGGAATACAAGCATTGGCCTTTTATTTCATGCTGGAGGGACTGGATGTGTGTATGATTGTGTGTGTGTGTTGGGCCTATAAAGGTATGCTTGCTTCCTGTCTGCATGGTTATTGCATTCAGAGGTGTTTGTACAGCTGTGGTCTCCAGGCCGACTGTCAGCCTAACAGGGGGAAAGCAGCAGGTCCCATTTATTTCAGTACGACAACAGAACTCTCCTCGGCTGCAGTAGTTAACTACCCGTGAAGAGGGTGTAATTTTCATGCTATTCTGAGAATGATCATTCCATTTGAGTAACAACATAGAGAAACATTGTCAAACACATCGAAATGTGATGGTGTGAAAAGCGGCATATAAATGTGAAACTCCAACCAATAGACCACAGGGTCGGTTTTCTTACCTTCTAATGTAAAACAAAATGTAAATAATTTGAATTGTAAGTTTTCCACCTACATGCATTTAGTCTTTCTTTCTCTCTTTTCTTTCTCTATTTTTTTCTCATCTATTCTATCTTTCTCTCTCACCTAGTCTCCCTTTTTCACGAGTAACAGTTATTTTAGGGTTTTGGAAGATTGGAAGTACTGTTCCAAGGGGAAGCAAATTCCACATTTGGGGCACCAGGGCTGAGAAGAGCCTTGACTAGGCTGAGCAGGAACTGATCTCCCTCAAGGGTGTACTGGCCCAGAGAAGAGCTTAGACTGGGCTGTACAGGAACTGCCCTCCCTCAGGGGTGCAACAGCCCAGAGAAGAGCTTTGACTGGGCTGTACAGGAACTGTCCTCCCTCTGCAACGACCAAGAGACCAGAGGTGGCTTTAGAAGTATTTGGGGAGGGTTGTAGGTTTCAGCACTGCCAGAAAGTGGGGAAGGGCAGTTCTCCTTTGCAGCCCCCATCCTCTTCCTCACTGTCCCTCTCTCATTCTGTCTTTCTCTTCATCTTTTTCCGTCTGTCTCTTTCTCATCTCTTTCCTTCTGTCCTTCGCCTCAGGCAGAGAGTGGAGTGTGTTCTTTAGGTGTCCGCCCAGTTGTTTGGTTATTTACATAAACAGTTGTCAGAGAGCCCAATCTGCACATTGAGGAGCAATGCACTGCTTAGCATAAAGACCACAGTCTTATCTCCACAACTCCTTCCAGATTGCTCCTCTACTCCAGATTGGAAGAGGCCCGGCATTGCAACACACACACAAAATCACACACACACGCGCCATGACAAAAGAAAGACAAAAGGCATAGTGTAGGAGCTTTTATAAAGAGAAAATATTGTAAATGAATACATGTTGAGGCTTTTCTTGAGATTTCCCTTTTCATTCATTGAGGGTTTTATTTTGTATCTGGGCAGATGTTTCACCCTTTTCTAGCACTTCCCTGATTTATGTGAAACCTCATATTTGATGTCATTCTTCAGTTTAATGTTTGCAGTTGCAGTTTTCACTTTATTTTTCATCATGATATGAGTTGTAAATCTCCTAGAATCGTATTCCTGTATTCATTATTGTCTGTGCATCGTACACAACCCATCAGTAAATCCATATAAATGAATCTGTTTAGTATAAGCCTGTATTTTTATTCCTTTTTTATAAATATAATCATGGTAATAGATAAAAACAGAATCCATATAAAGTGGGACCATGCATTCTATGAACTTCCTGTGATCATTCTACTTCTCCTCACCGGATGATCTCTGTGTGGCTGTTGTTGGTAAGGCCAAGGGACGTTCCTCATCCCCCTTTCCCTGAGACTTCCTAGGTCACCCTGCTTCTAGTGGAGTCACCAGGTTCCACCCCTCCGCCCTAATTTCTTCTCATCCTCTCCTCTTTTTAACGCTTTCTCTGTGGCATCAGGCTGCAGTGGTCGGACAGGCGGTCACGCGCTTGCCGGCTTCATGATTAATGGTGTTTATTCTTGACAGGAGGCTCCTTTATTTATCTGCATTGCCGTTTCACCGATACTATCAGTCACCTGAATGAAAAATATTCAGTCATACCAATTTTGCAGTATAATTGAGTAGAGTCACTTCCTCCCCAGCCCCCCCTCCTCTCTCTCTCTACTCTCCCACTTTATCTGGCAGTCTTATCATGGCCACAGTAATTTTCGTGCTGCGTCGCTTGATATGGAGAGGCTGGCTTGAGCCGTATTTGACATAAAGCCTCTTCAATTTTCACTGGAGAAAAAAAGGGGAAGAAAAAGGAAGTTGCGAGCCACTCTGTGAAATGGGTGAGAAAGTGTCTCTTCCTCTCTCTTTTTTTCCCACAAGCAATTTCAGGATTTAGAGAGAAAAGGAGATAAATGCCTATAAGTAGAATTGTGGGCAGATTGAAGTTATATCTATTTTTTTGTAATACACCAGTTTTGAAAATCTAAATGGATTGTGTCCTTTTTTCCCAGTCAGTGTGCAAGGAAGCGTGATATTTTGAAGGCACCTGTGCATTTTGAGGATGATGGATTCCGCAACTTCAAAAAAAGAAAGTTTTTAGCCGAGACATGTGACAAGTCCAGCTAAGGCTTAAGGTTGAGTCATTACCCAAGGAAACCTGTTCAGACATGTTGCTAAATTACTACTTACGAGCTTCTGTTATATATTTTTATGATTCTATTTCCATGGTTACTCAACACACACAGGACCATTTGTCATCTGTTTTTGGACATATGGAATACACATTATTATTTATTGGAATTTTACTAGTTATATTGATGCTGATTTATCAGAAACAGCATTAAAATATTAAAAGTATTTGTAATGAGTATTCATTCACATGCATTTTCACTATATAACAATGTTTATTAAAATAGTAGGTTACATGTACATACCGTAACTGTTACATTTCATTTAAGAAATTGTTTTCAAACCCAGCAATACATAATAAATATGAAAAGAAAAATGTTTCATAATTTTCAAACTACACCATAATAAATTAGAACATGCCAATGATGAATGCTATTGTATTTATATTTACTAGTAAATATCTTCAAAACCTTAATTTAAAAAAAAAATGCGGTTGTTGTGTAAAATGTCCATTAATATGTGTAATTCAATACAGCGTTTCTTTTTTTAAACATACGCTATTTTTTACAAAAATAATCCTGTCTACTATCTACTAGTGACCTTTTGAATATCTACATGTAACTTAGTCCATTTGATTTTCTTTACAGAAATCTATTGCCCTGTTTATATTTGAGATCTCAATTTGTAGCTCGCCCATGTTGCACAATGGAAGAGAGAGTCTGGAGGGGAGGCGATAACAGACAGGTGCTAACAGCCAGCCGTGTGTGTCAGTCAGCCTGTCAGTGTGTGTGTGTGTGTGTTCATGTTTGTGTGTTCAATCTGCCTAAGGTTAACAAAGCCCTTGTGCTCAACTGTCAATTCCATAATGGGAAGATTAGACAGCCATGTCATTACATCACCCTCCATTTATAAATTAAGTAGTGTTTGTTGAATAACGCTTTTCAACATTCGTTTTTTTTGTGAAATAAATAAAGATTTTGAAAATAAAATGCAGATCAATTATGAACTGTGTAAACCTGGTGCATCAACAGTTAGTATGCAAGAAATATCTATTGTGATTTCAATTTCCATCAATATATACAGTATATAAAAATTCCTACTCAACTCTAATCAACAGTATTTTATACAAGTTCCCTAATCCTTATTCCCCCTCTGTTAGTTAATACTTAATTTTTAAATAGCTTGTTTTAACATTATTGACAATTACAAAGGTTTGCTAATTTACTTTAATTTAAAACATTGATTATGGTATGGCTGTTAAGGCTAGGATAAGGTCTTCAACCCTCTCCACAGAGATCTCCGAACAGTTCACAATGTTCTTGTGGCCCCAAACAAGGACACCTGATTAACTAATCAAGGCTTGATGATTAGCTGACAAGTCTAATAGGGTGTGCTAGCTTCGGAATGGCTGGAAGTCCCACAGGATGTGGTTAAATACCTCTGCTTTACTATACAGAATTTGTGGGCTGATGTTCAGATGGACTGATCTCCAGGTCATTACATATAATTAATATGTTAAAATAGATGGGGCGTGGGATTCTTTGACAGGCTTTCAGAATGCATGCCTTCAGGTCTGTATGTTGACTCAGGAGTATGCTAAACTTACAGAAGGAGCCGGCTCTCACATCATCAGATGATGCCTTTTCTTATTTGGCTTAATGAAGGACCCTACAAACTCATTAGCGGCTATTACTAACTGTTGTGGTCTATTAGCCGCGATGCACACTGATTCTCGCTGGCCAAACCAGAGTTTGTTCATCCAATATTAATATAAACTAGCACACCCTAAACAGCAATCTTCATTGGCTCACCTAAAGATTTTAAACTTGTCAGCTCTGGGATTTGATTCACCCACATTTCACTGACCCACTGCTTTTACTCTTATTGGCTACCTGCCATTCTACATGTGAAGTAAAGTATGTTGTTAGGTTAGGGACTGAGACCCTTGCCCTGTGGAGGTCGGCAGAACTAGCTGGGAGTACCTTCAGAAGAAGTTACAAGTGTGGACTTTCCATTATCCTAGGTTGGGCTCTGAGCCCTTTGATCTCACTCTGGGGGCCAGTTACAGCAAGTAACGAGATCTAGGGAACAGGGTTGTAAATTGTGCCAGAAAGTCCTGTTTTCCCCTTCATTCCATCCAGTTCCTCAACCTCTACCCTCGCCAGGCTTCAAGGAAATGGAGGGAAACATGAACACAAACATGGATTAGGTTCCCACATGTTGCAGTTAAAACATTTGTTTAAAGTTTGCTAAACGCTCCTGAAGGCCATCGACAGCTTTAATGGTGAAAGAAATGAGTTCATTATACTACCTTCCTTTCCTCTGACTCTCTTTTCCTTTCACGCCTCCTTTTCAGTGCACTTTCTCCAGTTCCCATTCTCTCTTCTGAGCTGTCGTGACGTTTGGTAATTTTTCTTCGTCCTTCACTTCCTTCACTTAGGTTATAAATCACACTCACAAAAGGCTTCTCTGTTCTCACAGTTCTGTGTTCTTATCAGCATCGTTCTTATCCAATCAAATCTGAAGTCTATTATACCGATGGTTGGAGAGACGAACGTTTTCATCTCTCGCCCACCGTTTGGTGCCTTCAACTGTTCAGCATGAGCAATGGAAAGAGTCCATCTGCCCTGTCTCTCTCTCCCATGATGCTTCACTCTCTCAGAGAGGGGTCGGCGTGTGAAGTGTCTTTCTCCGCACACATGATCCGGCGGGAGAGTCGCAAATATGCACGGTCATGCTCACAGCTGCGGGGTATCGGGACTGTTAAAAGGAAGGCAACCGCCACTGTGCCTTTGTGGGTTCAAAATGGAGTGCTTTGCAATAAATGAGAGGTGAAAGTTGATTTCAACTGGACTGGTAGACTAGAGAGTTCCACAACAAAAAAGATTTGGATGTACTGCACACTGGGGATTTTGTCATTGTATCTTATCTACAACTTTTATCCCTTCCCAATACTCCAGCTCTATTTAGCACAATATCGTGTGTGGAGGACTTTGATGTCTGTAAGGTGCTCGGTTTTCCGTTATGTTCTGTCCTCACAGTCGCGTGCTAGTGGGCAAAGTAATGGACATTTGTGAAAAATCCAGTTTTCTGGTTTGACTCAAATGTCCATCCCCGCCCCAGTACTTAACCAGCCCGGAGGTTTATCATGCGGCGCCGGGCCCGGGCCCAAAGTGGAGGGGCTGAGGTTGGACGCCACCGCCAAGCGGCCCGGCCCGTTCATGATTAAATATCAGGCAACTCCGCTTGACATTTTATTAGTCTAGCAAGATGGATGAAATGGCAAGAATAAAGTAGGCTGTGTGTGTGTCTGTTCATAATCCCACCCGCCTCCCGCTGCCTTGCCTCTGCATCTCCCCTCAGCTCCCCTCCCCTCCAATGTCCAGGTGCTGCGGCTCCCCCCCCCTCCCGAACCAGTTATATATTACCACAACATTTGATGGATTTTTCAAGGTAAAGGGTTTCAACGCTTAAAAAGGAAATTGTTGCTTTTTTTTCTGTCTCTATCTTAAGGACAGCAGGTTGTACTTCCTGGTCACCAAGTGTTTGGTTTGGTCACGATTTCTAAGCCCTCTGAGACAGTGGGGGATTCACTGGGGGCGCTCTTACTAGGATCCTGATACGCCAAGAAATTACCAGGGATTTTTGTTCCACATATACTGCTGCAGCATATGTTTGAAATCTGCTCTTTCAGCAAAAATGCCCTCCTGTATCTTTCATCTAGTATTGTAAGTATAAAATTCCACTGCCCAACCCCCCAAAAAAGTTTTACCTCTGATCGCTTGCTCACTCTCAGACTTATACTGGCCCAAACTCAACAACTCATTACAGACGTGAAGGGTTAGCGAACCAATAGGCTGTAGAGGGTATCAGACCCTATTTGTCTTCAGGGTCTTCGGCTGTGTACAGCAGTGTGTGTGTGTGTGTGTGTGTGTGTGTGCTGGGACCGTGGTGAGACATTCTCTCTAAGAGGAAGGAGGAAGATAGTTGTCCTTTCTTTTTTCTAAAACTATTCTTTATCAACGCCCAAGAGTCCTCTATTCTCCTCAGTGTAGCCTGGGGCATGCCAGAAAAACTCAAAACAAGCCCTGTGAAAAATGTTAAGTCTACCGGTATTTACTGTAGAACTCTCACCTTGAACAAGTGCAACCAAGTGTGACTTTTTAAGGGACTGAAGGTGTGCTTACAGCTGAATGTTTGGTGTTACTTAGCTGGAGCACATTTACAAAAAGTATAAAACGTGTGACAATGAGATTTTTTTTTTTTCTGTAATGTTTGCCGTTGTTTTTTCTAAGGCCCCTTGAAATTACAGGAAAAAGAGCAGACTAATTTTGTATAATTTCACTTTCATGTTGTGATTTTTTTGCTTGTACACTTTGTTGATTCGCTTTGGTAGATGTCCTTATCACGATGGCTGAAAATTGCATTTAATTACGTTGTGGAAATGGTTTCCCATGAGCTTGGTGAAAAGCAAGCTCAAACATAACTGTTTCTTTAAAGGGCACAGAAAGTCACTCAGTCATGCAATGTATTTTTCCATCATTTGGAATTATACTGGCTTTTGTTGGACAACTGAAGGTACTAGTTGACCTTGGTTGCACAGTCACATGCAAGGTCACAAAGCACATATTGTCAGATACCAGAAGTGTTATAATTTTAGCAAAGTCAAATCTGTCCAGAAGAGTTTTGATGAATGACACATAAACTGAATTATATTTCCCATATAATCTAGTCTAAGATTTGTTTTGATTATTGCGCCTTAATGTTTTATACGTGAAAAAACCTATCCTTTACATGTGACGACTTTGTATAGTGCAGGTATGGACACAAGGATTTAGTTTAATCTTACTGATAAGGCTTTCACAGGTTTGTAAATTTGCACTGCAATGTCCGATGGTTGTTTTCACAGGAGCGTGTGTGTGTGTGTGTCTGACACCTGGACTTGGTTGTTTTGACGTGAGCCCGTCACACTCACGGGCTCTTGTTGAACAACACCTGTTATCGTAGTCATGGCATAGAACTCGATACGTGCCGGCTTGGATGTGCATCATCTTTGCTTCTTTCTGGCAAGACGGAAAAACTTGTGAAACGTCTTGAACATCCTGCCACTCCTTGCTGATGTGATGGTGAATCCTGACCTCTCCCAAACCTTTGATGTCAGGGGTCACAGGGCTCGCCGACCCGCCCTCTCAGTGCCAGGGGGCCGTATACCAAAAACAACCCCCCCGGCACGGCCAGCTAACCATTCCTGTCTTCTTCCCTCTTAAACGCAAGCAGACACAGCAGGGACACAGTTGGGGCAGGGGGTGAAGACGAGACTGCTTCAGGAATGAGGAAGATCAAATCAAAGAAGAACGTGTTGGACGACAAGGAAATGTTTGCCTTCATGTTTACTTACCTTCTGTTTACTTCTTGGAAGTGAATCAATAAAAGAGTCAAGATTGGTGGAGAGACTTTCTAAATGTGCCAATCTCTTCGCTAATGTCACAGGATAGGGTTGGGTGGGCGTTATTCAGATTTCCATATTTTCAATCCTGTATCGTACAATGTTTTTACCTTAACTACTGCCCAAAGTGATGCTGTTTATTTCAACACCAAAAATATAATAAAAATAAATGCTAACCAGTATTCACAAAATACTAGTGAATTCCCCCATATTTAATGGTGATTACTGCAACAGACAACACAGCTGATAATGTTACACAAATATTTCATACAGGTTACTCACTGTTGATCAAGGAGGGGATTGATTGCCTCCAACATAACCAAGATGCTTAATCTTGTGAGCTAGCCACCTTAATCTTGTGAGCCAGCAAGCCCAAATGCATAGCTGGAGCCCTGACAAAATGTATTTTTCACAACTGGTTAATCATTCGTTATAAGATACTACTGTGGAGAGAGTAAATGTGTCGCAAACACTTTTTAGTCTTTTGTACTTTTACGGTAATTGTGTGCTGCAACTGCCACTTTTCATCAGTCAAACATTATTTAAACCACGCTGCTTCATGGAACCATGTTACTATTGGCTTGACATCCAATGCCATTTTCTTTCTTTCTAGGTAGCTCGCAAATGACTCCGGAAACGGTTGCCATTTACTGAAGCAAAATCTTTGCTTTTTCTATACCATGGCAGTGTTGAGCTTTTCACATCCAAAAAACTCTCTCTCACACACAAACACACACACACACACATTCTTGAGTCTCTGACTGCTGTACAGAGGCCAAGCAGCCACGGCAAAACACAGCACTTGGTAAAACACACATGGAGACACACACTCTTGTTGACCACAGTCTGTGGGCCAATAACCTAGTCAGCTGGTTCCCAGACCCAATATTTAGTTTGTTGTGCCCTTTGAGTGAAACACTAAACCCTAATAGCTCCTGTTAGTGTCTCTGGAAAAGAAATTCTGTTAAATGCAAAACACAACAAATAACCAACACCAATAATGTGGCTGTGAAATCGAGCTGTTTGCTAGGTAAATGGTCTAAGCTAGGAAAGGGTGTGTGCCTCTCTGTTTAACGGCCAAGCCATTAACTCTCTAGAATTGGGACACAGAGGTAGTACGTCCATTTTGTCAGTTACAGGCCTTCTGATGTAAGGCAGGCTGTTTGGATTTTAGCCTATATTTAATCACCACTACTGTGTAATCATTATTACTCATATCAATTATATTTAATAGAAGTGTTGCGGAGCAATGCAAACATTTTTAATTGCCACAAAAACATGATGACTGTCCCCAAATTCCTGGTTTTATGGAAGTCTTAAATAAGAGATTGAAGAGTTTCTTTTCCATAGCCATTATTTCTAGAAAGTATGGTATTTTGGGAAAGTTTTGGCAGGGTTTAGCAACCTTGTCACGGTTTCCGTAATCGTTTATGCTACACACTTTCAGGGGTGAAGGCTTATGAAGTCATGGTCTCTTTGCTTGGACATCTCTCTCTCTCTTTCCCTCTGAGTCTATCTCCCCTGCCTCTATATCTCCCTAACTTCTCTCTCTTTCACTTCTACCTATTTCTCTCTCTTTCTCTCTCTCTTTCTCTCTGTGTGTCTGGGATGGCTCAGGCTCTCTACAGCCATGACCCCTTTGATCGCAGTGAAAGGGTAGGAGCTTTAAAGAGTCTGCTGTTTCCGCTGTCAGGAGCCCCTCTTTTCCCCTCTGGTTTAGACTTTCAGAGAGGTGGGATGGAGGAAGCTGGGTTGGGGGGGGGCTGTCAACCCTGGCCAGGAGAGGCCTCTGACACCTGACTGATCTCTACTGCTCTCTTTTCTCACCCACTCCAGTAAGACAAGCAGACATGTTATCCCTCTCTCTCCTCTCTCTCTCTCTCTCTCTCTCTTTCTCTCCTCTATCTCTCTCTCTTTCTCTCCTCTATCTCTATCTCTTTCTCTCCTCTATCTCTCTCTCTCTTTCTCTCCATCTCTCCACATTTCCTATGGTAGATGAATAGGTGGATTGATGGAATGTAGGGAGCTATAGTGACCTGGCTTAAAAGCATGTTTTTGGGATGTTAGTTAGCTATCCTCTTCACTTCGTTGACGTTCCTAAATGGCAACTCTTTCCCTATACAGTAATTGTGACTGTTTGTACAGCACCCACCTTCTTAGCGATGCGTTCACTGACTGATAAGGGCATTGCACTGTTGAACAATATGGAATTTTCTAGTGTCTGTTGCTTATTAGGCTGTAGTTCTGGTTTAATTCTTGCATAATGCTATTTCTGCACTCACATTTCTCACTCACAAAAACCTAATATGAACATAGATATTTTATATACAACCCCGGTTTTAAAAACATTGGAATGCATAATATGTCAATATAAATATAATGCAATGGTGAACAAATTGTTTTAACCCTATATTCAATAGAAAAGAGTACAAACACAACATATAAAATGTTGAAACTGAGACATTTTATTAAAAGGTATATGCCCACTTTGAATTTGATGTCTGGAACTCATAATATCATTAAAAGATTCAGAGAATCTGGAAGAATCTCTTTATGCAAGAGACAAGGACAAAAACCAATATCAGATGGCCGTGACTGCATTAAAAACGGACACCATCCAAAAAAAGAAACCATATATGACTGGTGAAGTGGAAAATTGTCCTGTGGTCGGACAAACCAAAATCCTAAATCTTTTTTGGTAATCATGGATGCTGCCAACTCCAGACTAAAGAGGAGAAAGACTATCCTGCTTATCAGCGCACAGTGTAAAAGTCAGCACCTGTGATGGTATGGGGGTGCATTAGTGCACATGACATTGGTGATTTGCACATTGTTAAAGGCACCATTAATGCTGACCAATATATACAGTTTTTGGAGCAACATAGGCTGCTATTCAGACAACACATTTTTTGGGAAGGCCTGAGCAAGACAATGCTAAACCACATTTTGCACGTATTACAACAGCATGGCTAAGTAGTAAAATAGGTCTGTACTGCACCCTTAGAAAACATTCGTTGCCAAAGGAAAAGTATGACAAAGGAGACCTTAAATTGCCTAGCAGCTGACATCCTATAGTAATCAAGAATAGAAAACATTTCACTTTCAAAACTGCAGCAATTGTCTCCTCAGTTTCCAAACGCTTACAAAGTATTGAGTATTGTAAAAAGAAAATTCTAAATGGGTATGTATTTTCCAAAAACAATAAGATTCTCACTTTCAACATTTAATATGTTGTCTTTGCATTTATGTACACAGCTTGGGTTGCTAATAACATACAGTACATTAGCGTTTCTGCAATTTCTGCCTTTTATAGACGTGTTGTTATCATTTGGTTGTCCGTTGGGATGTAGATTAAGTTAAGGGCAGTCTCTTGGCCCTGACAACCTGACTTTAACTCCTCCCTTGACCGCAATTATACATTCTGTTCTCGTCACTCACCACTACGCCATGTTTACATTGGAGCGCTCCCCCTCTGAACAGGGTACTCTTCATGGAGCTGAATGTTGACACAAACTCGCTACAGAATTAGAACGGCTTTAGATGGACACACCGGTTGAGCTCAACGCCCTCCATAGTTTCTCATTCATATAGGAAAATGATATGCCCCTGCCCATCCAGAACCCTCCCAATGTCAACCCTCAAAGTATCAAATGGCACCCGAATTAGGGAACTACTTTTGACCATTGCCCTGTGGTAGTGTAAAGAGTAGCTTTGGTAGCTTGCAATGTTTCGCGGCATTGAATGGCTGGACTGGGATGCAGTAGGAGAGGAAATGGTTTCCATATGGTTTTGTCTCTCTTTTTCCTCAGGCCCGGCATGCAGGATATACTCATAGAGGACCTAATAAGGGAGTGGCAACGCGGGAAGACACCGTCTTTAAAAAAAAAAAGTGTCCCAAGATCCCCCGGGGTGAAGCTTTGATGTAAATCTTAAATCAGGTGTAACTAAGACGCTATGTGCTTCACCCTCCGGGTACCTCTGGGTACACGCGCCCCGACAAACACTTGTGCGCAGGCGTGTAAACCCTTAGATATGTATACGTGCGCACAGAGGTATGCACACGGACACGCGCAATCACATTCCTTCCAGTCAGAGTATGCTCTGTCATAATGATTCATGCGTATGAGCAGATGCTGAGGTGACCAAGGTACAGAGACAGACCGATCCACTATCTCTCTTTCTCTCTTTTTCTCCCATTCCTCACTTACGTTCTTTCCCCGTATTATTCCTCTCTCCCTTAATCTCTCCCTTAATCTCTCTGTCTAACACAATCTCTCCCACCAACTTCCTTGGTTGCTGTGTCTATCCATCCCCCCTTTAATGTCTCTCTCCCCGACACGCACGCAGACACCCGCCCCACCCATCCATCTCAGCTCCGTCCTCCTCAGACCCCATCGCACCTGGCTATAAAACCGCCGTAGTCCACTCCCCCTCTCCTCCTTACTCAACCTCCCTCAAGATCCTCCCTGGCTTCACTGGCTAACCATTTACAGTCCACCTGCACAACCGTCCCTCCTAGCTCCCCCTCACCAACCCCTCGCTTCTCCACCTCCCTCCCCTTCTTGGTGATCCCCGTAGCCTCTTTATTGGTTGTCGGACTTCCTTTAGAACTGCCGGTTCTGTCATCTGTCGAACTCACACATATAACCTCCCATTGGCCTCTCCCTAGCCGCTCCACCGTCTCTTGGTAGCTCTACATCCCATCTCCTCCCCCCAAATCTGCTTTCCAGTTCCCCCACTTGTACTTGATCCACCCCCCCACCTCCAGATAATTTCTTCTCTCTCCTTCTCAACCAAGTTCTGTGTCCTCTCTCTTTTCGTCCATCCTTTATTCATTTCGTTGGCAAGGAAAATATTGTTAACTTTGCCAGAGCAAGCAGAAAAGAGAGTTATCAATAACAAAGAAAATATTTTAAATGCACATTGTGTACTCAAAGGTTTCAAAATGATGAAGACTTTAGAAATATTATATTACTAGCGGTGTACAGTTGTGGAACCATGTGCAAATACATAAATAAAGACATTTGGCAGGTGGTTAGGAAGTGCAGCTCTGTTTCTATCTACTTTTTGGGCAGTGTCCCAGATCTGCCTTTGGAGGCCTCTCATATTAGCATGGACATGCTCACGGAGTCTCTTCACAGTCTGGGAAGTTTAGAAAGCTCTTCTCTCAATAATTTGGTGTTTGTCCTATTCTGGTCTGTGGATCCCAGACCTCACAATCATAAAAGACAGTGGGTTCAATAGCTGAATAAGGTACGGATGTTTACTGTCAGGGCCCAAGTCTAACAGAATCTGTGCAGAAGATCTATGGGCTGCTGTAGGCCCTTCCTCACTGGAGACAGAAGCCCCAGATCAACTGCAAACAGTAGACATCTGATTTTCGACTTCTGTAGGTTGAGTCCAGGCATGGAGGAGTTTTCCCTCTCTCTCTCGATCTTCGAGCATTCTGACAGCAACACCCCAACACCCCCCAGCAGTGCTTCTTCATTGGCTGGTCAGCTCTTAGGCGTTAAATTAGTTGGATAAACAACAGGACGAGAGCCATTTAGCCGAGGTCAGCGTGTAGAGACGTGGCCATTGCATGACAGGGTTAATCATCTTTGTGGCGATGGAGGGGGGTGCTGGCTGTGTATGTGAGGACTCTGTTCAGAGACGTTCAGTACTGCTCATTTAGACAGATTCTCTTTTTTTTTTAAACGCTCTCTCGTCTCACTCTGTCTCTGTTTGGCTTTAGTAATTACTCAAGTCCAACAATCTATTAGACGCCTATGGTGTTAACAAGTTTTGTGTCACGCAACTTTTAGTTGATCTCTGTAAAAAGATGTACTGTGGCCATTTGGTTATTTCACGTCAGTGCTGGGAGTACGAGAGGCGCAGATTGGGTTCTGTATTCTGTGGTTTTGATTTACCTGGAACACTATCTGATGGTGGTTTGTTTTAGTAAAATGGTTGCCATGTGACAGTGCCATCAAAGTGAATCTCACTCTGTGGGCTGCATTGATCCTCGCAAATGATGGTGGCCTTATGCAGGCGCCTTATCTTCTGCCTTTTGTATGCATGCATGCAAAACAGAACACACACACCATGCACACTCACACGTCCAACGAACGGGAACTGGGACAGGGGTGTCCTCTCGATGCCCTTACCCTTTGACGATGGAAGTAGAATTTGACATGACTCAGAGGATAGGAGACGTGCAGAACCACTCATAGTTGATGGAGTCATGGTGGTGTCAAAGCGGGATTGATCACGTTCGTTCTACAAAGTATGTTTTGTGAAAGGGAAATGTGTTTGTTTCATATTCCTCTTCCGTATACCTCCAGAGGGTGGTGTCATAGCCAAGTATTGCTTGCATCCCTGAAGGAATTAGGCGAAGTGGGTTAAGAGTTAAGAGCATATAGACAGATCATCTGCTTGGGAGTTTGAACCGGAAGCCTTTTGTTTGCGTTAAAGTTGAGTTAAAGTAGTGTCAACCTCTGCCATTATAGGAATCATCTGTTTTATTGACTTTGAGTCACTCTCCAGCCAAGCCCTAGTCAAATTAAACAAGGCTCCTCCGACCACACCCTAGATGACACAGTTTTGCCATAGTCCCTATGTACATTGAGGCTGCATAATGTTTAAAACCATTTTTCTGTAATTCTGTGTTTCTTGACGAGGGAAACCAGGTTTATTTCAGAGAACACACTATTTTCTTAGTTTTCTGGCACTATAATAAAAAAACTATGACAATATTTTTTTCTAAATGGACTGCTAAACTACTTTGTTCACAAAAAGCTCCACCCAGGGGCCAGACTCAAGCATAATGCGTAAAGCGTATTCTTTTTCTAGAAAAGGAAGCAGTGTTTATTTGGGTTGCCGGTTTTACCAGTACTGTATGTAGTGACGAACTGGAATTCTACAATACTTTTTACTATTCTTTCAGAAGTGAAACAAGTACCTAAACTGGTTCCGCAGACACAAAAAGGTCTGCTTCAGATGGAAAATATCATTTTGAATGGGATAATTTTAATGGAGGCTGAGGTTGTATTCCCCAGGAGCCGCACTAAACCAAAAGGCATGTGTCCAATAGAAACTCTCGTTTGATTGAAAAACTTGAATTAATATTGGTTTACCAAATAAGGTTTTGCTATTTAATTGAATAGGCACATTTGGTAGGTGAAGAAGACACATTTTTGACTTGCACATTTGCCTTTTAGTTTTTATTTTGTTTCTACGCGCAGAACAATTCACCATGTAAAAGAAACAGAAGGGCTCAAGAATGTCACAGCTATAACGTCACTGCCTTGCAGTTAGCTCCATGAATGCAATACCAAGGTTTAGCCCAGGGGTCCTTTTTAGGGCCACGCAATTTGATGGCATCATGTTTTCGGTGTTACTAATCAATTATAGTTGCCCTGCCTCATTTTGCTCTACTGACTCCTTGTGGCAGCTTGCTAGCCTGTGAGGTCAATCAAGTTGGAAGACTGATGTGTTCCCTTTCACGTGTATGGATTATCCAAACTTTTTGACTGTATACTCAAACACTGGACAGTCTATTCAGTACTAGATCATATCTACTAATGAATCGGATGATTCATTTGGAATGGTATGATTGATTTGTCATTAATAACTTAACATGTTATATTTTGTCATCTATTTACAATGAAAATACATTCATAACTTCAAATAAAATCCTGAAACAATAAAGTGCCTGTAATACATAGATACGCAGCTTGACGAGTTTAGCTGGACATTTGCAAAAGATCATTTATGACTCGTTGTCATGTCCTGGATGCGGGCCCCTAGCCATCTCTATGCTTTGGGGCTCCCATTCAGGGCATGGCACATGGAGAGGCCTCTAGCCATCTCCATGCCATTGTGGGCTCCCCAGTCAGAGCAGCTGCATTCAGTTGACTCTGATTGGGGAGCCTACTTAGGTCAGGTTTTCACCACACCCGGTGTGGTTTATTGTTTG